>AP025064.1:29934604-30003522 GCA_036186865.1 Eustoma russellianum
TATTGTACTTGTATGTGTACATAATATATGTGAAAGTCATTTTTAACCTCAAAAAGACTCTTGGCCAAAAACTATGTAATAAATATATACATGTATATAATTTATTATATTATATCTGAAAACTTATCATTTTCATATCTTTAACATATATATTAGGGATAATTCCCTTTTGCCCCCCTAGTGTTTGTCATAATCTCCAATAACCTCCTCAATGTTTAAAAATACACATTTACCTCCCCTGATGTTTGAAAAATACCCCATTACCCCCTTGATTTAATTAAAAAAATGTTTTTCAAATATATAGATAATATGAATTGCCTATTTTACCCCTACACTATTCATCTTCTTCCCTTCTCCGTCTCTACCAGCCGCCGCCCCCACCAGCCGCCCCTCCGCCTCCTCCTCCATTGCCAAAAGTTCCCATAACTTGTTTAGCAATTGCAAGCATAAAAGATTCACAAACCTTGGCACAAATTCCCCTTCAACGATCAATTCCAGCTCCAACAATGGAGATGACAAGTGAATAAAACATAAGAAATTCAAATTAGACTTTTATTCCAACATTCAAGAACAAGCTTCAAGTAGACATCCAGGAAATTCAGATAATTCAGATGTTTATAGCAATATTAGTATGAGCTTCATTACTATAGTTAAAGCTTTGAGAACTGTATAGATTTCACTGGCTGATGGATGAGCTTCATCACCTGCAACAAAAGAAAATGTTTCTTATCCCACAACAATCCAACTACATCCAGGTGATTTTTTAATTCCTTTTTCCTTCATTTTCCTCCTCAAACAATTAGCCTCTGACCAATTACCCGATGAAGCATACATACTAGATAGGAGAACATAGGGAGACGGACAATCAGGCTCCAGCTCAATGAGCTTCTCGGCTGCAAGCTGCTCAATGAACATAGATCAATGCCCTTATTGGGATGGTGCCGAGACGTCAAAGCGAGCAGTGATAACAATGTATAAGTCTAGCTGTGGAAATGGTGTGGTGCATTGTGTTGCAAGTGGTGCTATATTGAGGAGGTCACGATATTTTTGTTGTCAAATGGTGGTGGAAAGGGAATGAATGTTAGTCTTCCCATTAAAGTTTTGAAATGTTCACTTGAAATGAACACTTTGATTTCAGAAGGCTGAAGTTAAGAAGGTTAAGTTATTGAAGGAGCTTTCAGAGGGGCTCAGGCGGCTGGTGGGCAGGGCAGGGGAAAGGGTCAGGGGAGAGGAGGGTATAATTGACTTTTTCTTAAATTTTTTTAGTTTTAGATTTTAAAATGTCATTTTACCTTTTAGTCCAAACATCAGGGGAGGTAAAGGTGTATTTTTAAACATTGAGGAGGTTATTGGAGATTATGCCAAACAATAAGGGGGCAAAAGGGAATTATCCCTATATATTATACATATATGTATACATAAAATATTTTCTAACCATGCGAGATCACTTCGGCACCTGTGTGCGCGCACTCTCTTTTCGCCTGCCTCCATGTACACCTTTGATGGCGGAGATCCAGGCTATGCTCTTTGGTTTGCTATACTTTCTCCCCTTATATCGTTCACTCACAATAGAATCCGACTGTGCTCAAATGTTGTCTCTACTGAGGCAACCACAAACTGTCTTTGGCAACTGTCATCTCAGGCTCTTACAAGCATTGATTTGCCTTCATCGCTTGGAAATAACTCATACGTATAGAGAGGCCAACACGGCGGCTCACTACCTTGCCGAGCAAGCAATGATGTTTCCTAGGACATGCTACTTCACTAGCAGCAGTCTGCCGCCCATGGTGCTTGTTTCAGTCACTTTGGACCTCACTTCATCAAGCCTGCGTACACATTGAGCTTCTGGTCTTCCATATGGATGGGCACACTTTTGTTTACTCTGCCTGTACCACAGTGGGTACAGGCAGACTCGGTATGATTTGCATTCTCTTGGTCTTCTGATGTATCTTACGTCTCCTATGCATGAATAACACATTCTTTTCTTTCTATTGTGTATGGACGACACCAAACCTTTGCCTAGCACTCATCACTTCTATTGGTATTTTTCCCAACGAAATGCGCTGATGCCATCAAGTTTGACTTTCTCTGGTCTTTCATATGGATTGGCATTCTTTCCATTTATCTGCCTGTACTTTGACGGGTACAGGCAGACTCGGTATGATTACATTTACTTGGCCTGCTACCTTTTCTTATGTCTCATATTTATGATTGACGCACTCTCATGTTTCCTTTGTGCATGGACGGAATCACAACTTCGGATTGTTTCTCTCGCTGACGCGGTTGCTTTTCGCTACAGAATTGGACTACACCATCACGCTTGGGATTTTCTGTGGTTTCTACATCATTCGTTCCCTATGTATCATATGTGGATTGCTGTAATTATCATTTTATACTGTAACGTATATCAACACTCCAAACATATAAATATGTACGCTTTTTCCTTCGCCAAGGTTTTATCTACAAGGGTGGTTTTACTTGACAAGGTTTTAATGCGGCATATCATATATGGTTTGGATGTTGATAACCATCATTTTCTTTGTGCGCTATACTGTCTTTCGATGTAATAAGGTTTTCCTCCGCCATAAGTGAGGCCTTATCTTAATAAAATATCCTTTTCATAAAAAAATAAATAAATATATATATATATATATATATATATATATATATATATATATTAGGCGAATATAAACTTTATTAAGAAGCCTCACTTATGGCGAAGGAATACCATCTTACAGAAAAGCAATGAATGTCATCGTATGAGAACAAATAATATAAATACATGATGTGAGTGAATGGGAAACAATATATAATATGTCGCATTAAAACCTTGCCAAGTAAAACCGCCCTTGTGGATAAAACCTTGGCGGAGGAAAAAGCGTGCATATTTATATTGTTGCAACCATAACACTGTACAATACAAACCATACAATAAAATGACTCGCCTCTTATGCAACACATATGATCAACAATGTAAGCGATACTTAAAATGATCAACATGTTACGTTTCTGCATTAGAAGATGGTCGAAAGTTGGGAAATGTAGTGTCTGTCAATATGATACCCTGAATATATGCTGGAAGAGTCGTCAAACGAGGATAATATGCAACAGTGGAACGCCCCAACACTTCTTGGGCCAAAAAATGGGCTGCCTGATTAATCTCCCGGAGAACATAATGTAAGCGTATAGAAGAGGCTTGAAGGAGGACCCGTAGCCTGTGTAAATCCAGAGCAAGTGTAGCAGCAGTATCCATGAGATGGACTAACTGCTGACAATCAACCTCAACCTCAAGATGTCCAAATCGTGGAATATAATAAGTAAGGGCAAGAAATACTGCTTGAGCTTCCACCCTTAAGGGATAATCATGTCGCAGAGGAAAACAGAATGCATGGACCATCGACCCTATTGTATCATGAACGATAGCTCCTCCGCCAGCTGCACATCTGCCAACAGACGCATCCGTGTTTAACTTTAACCGGCCTGATGGCGGAGGACACCAACGTATTATCCGAACCTTGTTTGATCGAAGCAATGGAGAGAGGCCCACTTGAATGAGGCGCAGAACAGATGCTGCAATCTTAGTTCCACTTTGTGATTTTGCCCATAGGAAGATATCACGCCTAATATCTCTAGTGATGCCACATTGTGACCATGATTCATCACCAAACACCAAAGTAGCGTATTGCTTCCATATGTTCCAAAATAGAACACCCAGATATATGTGTTGAACATTACCTAGGAAATTAGATAGAGCCTCCAACCATACGGTAATGAGAAACGATCGCCAATCCTAGTGCAGTGTGCATCAATATCCAATAGGGCATTAAAATAATTTCTAACCAGCCGGATTTCCATGCAATGATAAAATAAGTGAGTTGTTGACACGGATTCCACACGACAAAAAGGACAAATACAAGACAGAACATGTACAAATCGAGCCACAAAATCTGGTAATGGCAATGCTCTGTGTAAAAGTTTCCAAAGGAATACCTGAATAGATAGATGCTGACGCGGCATCCAAATAATAGTATTAGTCAATTGTTTGGTAGCGGACGGACGAAGAGAATCATAAGCATTGCGAAGAATAAAACTTCCCGAAGCAGTAGGCCATATCGGTGTGGTGCTGTCCTATTGGACTAACATGGAGTAGCGCGGGTGAATATCACAAATACGTCACCAACTCGGAGAATCATATATACGTGGGAAGAAATTGTCGCGTTTACCATATCGTGATTGCATATATTGACTCCATAAAAAGGTACTCGTATGATAGTTCCACCACAATTTACACGAAAATGCTTCTTGGACCACACTTAGACGTCGAATATCTAGGCTGCCCTCTAATTTCGGATTACATACTGTAGACCACGATACCCATTGACGGTGGTCATTACCCTATAGAAATCTTACAAATCGACGCTCCAATGCATTTATTATACTACGTGGCAAACATGCAGCTGCTATGACATGAGTTGGAATGGACAATAAAACTGAGCGGATTAAGACTAACCTGCCAGCCATACTCAACAATTTAGCTTAACAGCCATTCAATCGGGAGTCCACATGTTGAATTATGTCATGGCAATGACTTGCCCGCACAATACATTTGTGCATATATGAACCCAAATATTTCATAGGAAGGGCCGATTGCCGCATCCCAAGTAAATTGGTAAAAACGATTCTCTGAGATGCTGACACTGAATCAGAATATACCACAAACTTTTATGCCAGTTTACTGCTTGTCCCAAAACACGCTCATATTCAGAAAGGAATTGCTTGAATTTCTGCGATTTGCAGTGAGGAATATCAACTAATCATCTGCATAAGACAGATGAGAGATAATCATCAGCATACGACCAAGAGAATATGGCAGAATAGATGATTGCGCAACCAAATTCTTTAACCCCTGCTAAATCCTTCTGCTGCCAAAATAAAAAAGAGAGGTGATAGAGGATCCCCTTGCTTAACTCCTCTGGTAGGAAGGAAAAAACCATGAGGTGCGCCATTAATCAAAATTGAGATATGAGTACCCTCCAAATGATTAAGAATAAGCGTGACAAAATAAGATGAGAATCCAAATCATAGTAGGACCGCTTTTAGATACTACCAGCTAACACGATCAAACGCCTTCGCCATATCCAACTTTACAATGGCATTGTGTGGTCTTGTACCTCTGTCGAACCAATGTATTAATTCATTAGCCAGCAAGACCTGCTCTGTAATGCCCTGACCTTTCTGAAATCTTTCTTGCTCCAGGGAAATAATCTTAGGCAGAATAGAATTCAAACATGATGCAAGAATATGGGTTTGAATCTTGCTCATAAAAGTAGAAAAAGCAATGGACCGAAAATCACTAAACATTTGTTGTACCGTGCCTTTGGGAATCAATATGAGCATAGAATGGGCCATAGCCCATATTACATGATAAAGTCATCAGATGAAAATAGCGAGTGCAAAGAACGAATAATTGTCAACCTCCAATCATACATAATATGCCGCATTAAAACCTTGCCAAGTAAAACTACCCTTGTCGATAAAACCTTGGCAAAGAAAAAAGCGTACATATTTGTATAGTTAAAGCGTTGATCCATAACCATTCTCAGTAAATAATATAGCCGGCCATATTCAAATCTGAAAGTAACTGTAAATCTGCAATGTGTGAGCTACAACAGCAGATATTGCCAAGTCCATAATACGCGCAACCGTAGAAGTGGAACCAACGACCATCCATGTTTGCGACAAAGAGCGTCCTCATGCGGTGTCAGCAAAAAACATACATTCCAGAAAAGAGATTCAGTGGTTCGCATATGGAGAAGATATAGAGTCAATAAGGCGCATGTAAGAAACATACCAACGTTGCCTGTATTCACCAGGAACACAGGCAACCCTAAGAATACTACGCCCAAGAGAAGTCGTGAATAAAGTCAATATTTATTTAAAATATGTATTTGTATAACTGTATGGGTGTATATGTGTATATACCTATTTTAAACATTTCATATCAATGTACATGACTATATTTATTTACATTATTCATATATGTGTCTATATTCCTTCATAAAGTCAATATTTTTTTTAAAATATATGTGTATACCCGTATGTGTGCATATATGTATATACCTATTTTAAACATTTTATATAAATATACATGACTATATTTGTTTACATTATTCATATATGTGTGTATATTCTTTCATAAAATCAATATATGTTTAAAATATATATGTATACCCGTATGTGTGCGTATATGTATATACCTCTTTTAAAAATTTTATATAAATATACATGACTATATTTATTTACATTATTCATATATGTGTCTATATTCTTTCATAAAGTCAATATTTGTTTAAAATATATATGTATACCCGTATGTGTGCATACATGTATATACCTATTTTAAACATTTTATATAAATATACTATTGCAACACATATATGCGTATGGTATGCATATATATATTCACATATACATATTTTAATACATTAAAACATATGTGTATGTAAAATACATATTAAATACATTTTATCATCAAAGACCACACATGGTCATGTATAAGAGTGTACATAAAAGTGTATATTGCATACAACATGTATTTTTCATATTTTTGCAAAGAAATCTTGAACATAACTATGGATGATGCAACTTTTGGTATAAACATAAACTTAGACTTGGAAATCCATGTAGAATCTTTAAAGAATACTTGTCTTTATCATTTATCTTGCACTTTAATATGAAGCTTTTCTTCACTTAGATTGAAAGTAAACTCCTTGTCCCTTCTCCTTGTGGGTCAGGGTTAGAAGAGAAAAAATAGAGAAGTTAGTGTCCAACTTATGAAGCCAAATAAATAGAGGAAATGCTACCTAACTTAGGTAGTTTTTTACCTTGCTACACCTTGATTTCTAACCCTCAACTTTCAGCCATCTTGAAGAAATAGAGGTTAAAGGAGTTTGTTTTTCTTTCTTGGATGAAGAAAGTGTTGGAATCTAGTCTTGAGTGTGTGGAGATGAGATGAAAAGAGAAGAAACATTTCTTCTTGTCCATAGAAAACTCACGGCCATGGATGAAGAAGAAAATAAGTTTGGAGACTTGAGATGCTTGAAGAAAAGAAGAGAGAGCATTTGTTGAAGTGTATGACAATTTTGTTGGGTATACTAGTAGATGGAGAAGACATTCCTCCTTGCTTTTCTTGGTATTTTCGGCTATGAAGAAAAGAGCAAGAAGATGGAAGACTTGTTTTTGGTGTGAAGGAGAAAAGAGAGTGTATTGTTGGAAGATGGATATGTTGAAATGTGAAATGGAGAAGAAGAAATCTTTCTCTTTTTTTGTTGTCACTCTCGTCCAAACAAGGTAGGATTGAGGTGAAATGCTTGTTTATTGTGTGAATAAGAAAAGAGAATGTAATAAGAGAAAATGGTTAAGTGTAGGAGAAGAATTTAGTTGAAAGATGAAAATGAAGGGGAAGGGGAAGGGAGAGAGTGGGACGATTTTGTTAGGGAGAAGAAGAAATTATGGTATTTGGAAAGTGATGAGAGAAAGTGGGAGAAGAAGGGGAAATGGTAGTGGTTGAATGTGTAAGAGATGTAGTGAAAGAGTGGATAAAGGAGAAGATTTTTCTTCTCCTTCTTACTTGCAACTTTCGGTTGAGGGGGAGGGATGCAGAGGGTTATTCGGCTAACATGAGGGGAAGGAGGAGAGAGGAAAAGTTTTCTTGGGGTAATAGTAGGTTAAGTGATGATGAAAGGTGAAAAGGGTGTAAGAAAAAGAAGAGAGGATGTTGACTTGTGAGGGAGGTGTAGGGGCGGTTACGGGGTTTTAGGGAGGGGAGGAAGTTTGTCTTTTGTGACATGTAGGGTAAAATGGAAGAAAATATGATAATTGTGGTAAAAGTGTATGGTGGAGGTATCGTATTGAATATTTTTATTTGGTTTGATTTACATCTACAGACTTAGATTGCTACTGACTAACTTATTTAAATCATATCTTATGTCCGAGTGGTTTGTTATCTAGTCCTGTCAAGTCTTGCTATATCCGATAACTTATCATTTGGTTATTTTTTTTGAACGTTTCTAACCCCGATATTTAACGTCGATGTCTTTATTAATTCTAAATAAAATTTAAATTCCATTGAAATTTTGTCGACATCGCATTTGCGTTTCATTTTCCATTATATTATTTCATTTCCATTGATCCGAAAATTCGGGTCATAACATTCTTCCCCCATTATAAAAAGTTTTGCCCTGGAAACTTAGGCTTGTATCGATTTTACACTTAAATATTTAAACACTTAATTCCTAGCGTCATTTCTTAATCGCATATGATTCAACTTAGTATTCACCAACTTTTAGTATTTCTAATTTCATCGTCTTAATCCTACTCGTGCTATTTGTGCAATGTTATTTACGAAACCTTAATCGTCATATTTTTTATAAATCACTGCTTATAGCTCTATTACATATTATATCTTAATCAGTCTAAGAAATTCTATCACTATCTCTAAATATTATCCCAAATAGAGCTGAACTTGAAATTAAGGAAATTACAGTTTATGATTACTATGTTACTAACAAGAAAATAGAATTGAGGTATTCTAGTGACTTGACCTATGTAAATGTCAGAAAGCTTAAACGACTTACTTATACCTTTGGTTTCTCATATATGTCTAATATTGTTCTATTTCTCTTATACTAAGGCTTTCGCTTTCGTCTAAGATCGTTTCTTATGTCTATGATCATTTTTTAAATTCTAAAATCACTTCTTAATCATTTTGTTGTTTACTTTATGTGTCTGTAGTGGATCTGGAGCCTTTTCTCTGATACCAACTGTAGCACCCCGACTAAAACTAGGGTTCCGGCTCAGTGCATCCGCCGTACTCTACTCCAAAGAGTACAAGGCGTCGACACTATACATGTGCATGTCGACATGAATAATGAATCGATGAGCAGAAGCAACATAATATAAGCAAATCATAATCGACATGCAATGCACTACATCATAATCGGTACAGGTCATAATATACAGAATACTGAAACCTTCTAAAGTACATCATAAACCAAGACCTAACGCCTTGGAAGCAAATCTCTTAGAAGGTTTCTTCGTTATCAATGATCTATCTAGCCTGTCCTCAATAAGCATGTATAGTGATACTTGTTATCTGGAAAGTGATAAATAAGGCAAGTATGAGTGATATCCAATATTTTAATCGCTCAACAAGTAGTCTAACTAGATAAGACATGTGGATCATACATGGAAAGACGGTGTGACAAAATATAATAACCATGAATGTCGAATATAATAAACACATCTCCATTTTAAATCAGTATAGCATAACTGTAACTGAAAGCAGGTAAATAAGGAAAATTTCACAACATATATAACATCATCCCGTGCTACTTAATCCGTAACACCATATAGTATCCGTACTTAGCTTCTAATCCATAACTTATACTATCCTCGCATATCTTACATGTACTACACCTTTATGCGTAAACAATACGTTGACTATTGTAGTGCAATCATAGACTTAAGAATTCTTAATCATAACCCTAAGGTGACATGATCATGACATGATGCATAAAACATGAGTTTTCATAAACATGACGTGATTTTCATAGCTTGCATAACATGAAGACATAACATTTTCATAATTGGCTATAGCGCTTTTCATAAGAATAATAACACACGACATACCGATTGATTTCCCATATAGTACATGTACGACATAACACATTATACCCATACGTACATATACTAACAGCATGTCCCAGACCCGGTGTTACACTCGGACATAACGCAATCAGACAGAGATCCCGTGTCCCAGACCTGGTGTTACACTTGGCTTGAACATAATCATATGCCTCTGACACCTACCACCCCGGTACCGATGTCACATTGGCAAACATAATATAACATATCGTGTGTCGATGGAATCAATAGTCTCGCGTTTATTATTCATATACATGTGAACTTTTAAACATGTAATGCGATAAAATCACTTTTCAAACTTTCATTACATGAGGCATGAGACTCGGTCAAATGACGGTATCTTGGTCATACTACCACTAGTAACATCACTTACTTACAGTCTACTTATCATGACTTAAGAAAATACGTAACCATACTTTCTTAATAGCTAAACTACACATGTATTTCATAGTTCATAACTCATGTGCATAGAACATATAATTCGTAATTACTATAATATACCATCTAGGAATTTCATAACTTACATCATAATTTACATATTATCGTTTATTACACATATGAATATAAATAACATGAAATAAAACCCTTTCACGATATTAGGCCTAATAGCCGATATATATATATATATATATATATATATATATATATATATATATATGGTGTATACATATATAAATCATTTTATGATATATTATATAATATCCAAAACTTATTTATTTTCTTATCTTTCGCATATATATTACACATATATACATATGTATACAACATAATAAAGTCATCTTATCATAAAAGAAACCAAGTGGCAAAAATTATGTATACGTATATATACTTGTAAAAAATTTATATGCTTTACATATATATATCTAAGATATTCTAAAAAACCATTTTTCATATCTTAACATATATATAGTGCACTTGTATGTGTACAAAATATATATGAAAGTCATTTTTAACCTCAAAAAGACTCTTGGTCGAAAACTATGTAATAAATATATACATGTATATAATATATTATATTATATCTAAAAACTTATCATTTTCATATCTTTAGCATATATATTATACATATATGTATACATAAAATATTTTTTAACCTTATTTTGAGCATCAAAATGGCCATAAGGTCGAACTTCCACTTTTTTTTTTAAATAAAGAGACGAGGTCTCTACACTTATTTAGACTATAACCCTCACTTATGGCAGAAGAATACCATTAGGCCGGACTTGCACTTATATATATAAATATATGACTATATTTATTTACATTATTCCTATATGTGTCTATATTCTTGAATAAAGTCAATATTTATTTAAAATATATATTTGTATATCCGTATGGGTGTATATATGTACATACCTATTTTAAACATTTCATATCAATATACATGAGTATATGTATTTACATTGCTACACCTTGATTTCATATCAATATACATGACTATATTTATTTTACCTTGCTACACCTTGATTTCTAACCCTCAACTTTTGGCCATGTTGAAGAAATAGAGGCTGAATGAGTTTGTTTTTCTTTCTTGGATGAAGAAAGTGTTGGAACCTAGTCATGAGTGTGTGGATATGAGATGAAAAGAGAAGAAAATTTTCTTCTTTGCCATAAAGAACTCACAGCCATAGATGAAAAAGAAAATAAGTTTGGAGACTTGAGATGCTTGAAGAAAAGAAGAGAGAGCATTTGTTGAAGTGTAGGATAATTTTATTGGGTATAGTAGTAGATGGAGAAGACATTCCTCCTTGCTTTTCTTTGGTATTTTCCGCTATAAAGAAAAGAGGAAGAAGATGGAAGACTTGTTTATGATGTGAAGGAGAAAAGAGAGTGCATTTTTGGAAGATGAATATATTGAAATGTGAAATGGAGAAGAAGAAATCTTCCTCTTTTGTTGTCACTCTCGGCCAAACAAGGTAGGATGGAGGTGAAAGGCTTGTCTTTTTTGTGAATAAGAAAAGAGAATGGAATAAGAGAAAATGGTTAAGTGTAGGAGAAGAATTTAATTGAAAGATGAAAATGAATGGGAAGGGAGAGATTGGGACGATTTTGTTCGAGAGAAGAAGAAATTATGAGGTTTGGAAAGTGATGAGAGAAAGTGGGAGAAGAAGGAAAAAATGGTTGTGGTTGAAAGTGAGAAATGGAGTGAAAGAGTGGATAAAGGGGAAGACTTTCTTCTCCTTTTTACTTGCAACTTTAGGCTGAGGTGGAGGGGTGGAGAGGGATATTCGGCTGAAATGAGGGGAAGGAGGAGAGAGGAAAAGTTTTCTTGGGGTAATAGTAGGTTAAGTGATGATGAAAGGTGAAGTATGTAAGAAAAAGAAAAGATGATGTTGACTTGTGAGGGAGCTGTAGGGGGCGGCTATGGGGTTTTGGGGAGGGGTGGAAGTTTGTCTTTTGTGACATGTGGAATAAAATGAAAGAAAATGTGATAACTGTGTAAAAGTGTGTGGTGGAATTATCGTATCGGGTATTTTTATTTGGTTTGATTTACATCTACTCACTTAGATTGCTACTGACTAACTTATTCAAATCGTATCTTATGTCCAAATAGTTCGCTATCTAGTCCAGTCAAATCTCGCTATATCCGATAACTTATCGTTTGGTTATTTTTCCGACCATTTCTAACCCCGATATTTAATGTAAATGACTTTATTAATCCTAAATAAAATTTAAATTCCATCGAAATTTTATCCACATCGCATTCGCGTTCTATTTTTCATTATATTATTTCATTTCCATTGATCCTAAAATTCAGGTCGTAACGTTCTTCCCCCATTATAAAAATTTTCGTCCTCGAAACATAGGGTTGTATCGATTTTACACTTAAAGATTTAAACACATAATTCCTAGCGTCATTTTTTAATCGCATATGATTCAACTTAGCATTCACCAACTTATGATATAATTGTTCTTAATTTACTGTTTCTGTATACCTTCTATTAATCCGCCTAGGTATTCTACAACCTCATATTTCTACGCGTTACAGTAACTTTTATACTTACCAATTTCAGTCTTTAATCCTCATCCGATTAAATCTTATATCATCTCCAATCTAGTCATGCTTATTCAGATTCAATTTATGTACACTACTTCCATTCAGGTAATCTAACGTCCTTTACAATTTATAATTTAACTCCCTATATGCCATGACTCATTATATTTTTATCTCTATTTATATAATTGCACTCTTATCACTACGAATTTACATCCTAATGCGACTAACACCTTTGACTTACTCTAAAATTTCTAATTTCATCGTCTTAATCCTACTCGTGCTATTTGTGCAATGTTATTTACGAAATCTTAATCGTCATATTTCTTATAAATTACTGCTTATTTCGGGTCGTAACAACTTCTCTTCTGATTTGAGAGTACGCTTCCTTTACCGAAGGTAGAAGGTCTATTTTTAGCATGTCCCTTTTCTCATTGTCGTATTCACCACTGATGGCTTGAAGAAACTGATACAATCGATTTTCTTGCTATCCTTGCTTCAAATTATTGGCTTTAATAGTCAGGCCATATATTTGGAGCGGGTCTTATCGTTGCGATAGGTAGACTCTATGCATTTCCACAAATCCTATGAAGTGGGTTAGTCTATGTACTGATTCACAATGTCCGATTCTATGTTCTCTAATATCCAGGTGAAAACAATGGATTCAGATTGTCTCCATTGCTCATAAGTTGTGTCCTCTTTCGAGGGAGGGGGCCATGGATGTGTTTGAGCCTCCTTCTCTCGTCAATAGCCAGGCTAATCTTTTGCGTCCAGATTGCATAATTGGGTGCCCATTTTCGCAGTAATTTCAACACTTGGGACAGGTTCATGGGTTCAGTCATTTGGTTGGTTGCCCCTTCTCCAAGACTATGGTGTACTGGACTGGGGTGATTGGTCGGCCATGGGAAAGGTTTATGGTTAAGTTTTAGGTAAGTGATGAGCTTTTACATTTCATCGTTTTTTCAATGATGGAATGCTAGCTCTAATACCATGTTGTGAAAATGATTCTCGTTGATAAATATCGAGGCAGATTGTACTGCTTAAATAATACATTGAGGATACAACCAAGGGGATTTGGGGATAACTACGTATTAATGAGCGTGTCAATCAAATATATAACAAGATTGCTATACTAATGTTCATTCCTTTTTTTACTATATTCTGACATACACACACACATATATACACACACATGCATAAATATATGTGTGTATAAAAGTTTTACTACGGTCAATGAGTAAATATTGGATACTCATGAACCAATATATGATGGATAATTGACATGTCATATTGATGAATGTGCAAAACAAGAAGTCCATGTATTGATTGATGAGTAGCTATTAGGATATTCGTCGACATCATAAAAAATGGCATACACACACATATATACACACACTCTCTTTTATGCTATGGCTGGTGGATTGCAGCTACAGTAGCGATAGGTCATCATAATGTAGGGTCTTGTGTTTAATTTGAGTCATTTTAGGTCTTGCAAATTCAAAAAGTGTTCAATATAGTATGTTTTAGCATTTTGAACGTATTAATTTATCCTTTGAGTTTATGAAGTGTTATAATAGTTTGTAAAGGTAATGGAAAGAAGAATGGAGGTGAATTGGAGCTTAATTAATAAATCAACTTTAAATTTTTCTTTGAGTTTATGAAGTGTACAAAAGTTTTACTCCAGTAATTAATAAATCAACTTTAATATTATATAATTTATTTTGAAGTTAAGAAGGCTTGTTAGTAAACAAATTAATTACTTGAAAAAAGAATATATGTACAGGCTAAATTAAAGCTATAGGATAGTAAATAAATCATGTGTGTTTGATGTTATGTTAAATCCGTGCCTAGTCATGGAACATACAGAGACAGTCCGAACAAAAATTCAAACAATTAATGAAAGGTAAAGAAAAACCATTTTACAATGGTTTCAAATCATGATGTCTTTGTCTTGTAAACAACTTGCAACAACTCAAATTATAGAGCTGAAAATTCATAAATTCGGACACTCCACGAAATGAGGTCTGACCAAAATTATTACACTAATAAATAATTTTGTTGGGTATACTAGTAGATGGAGAAGACATTCCTCCTTGCTTTTATTTGGTATTTTCCGCTATAAAGAAAAGAGGAAGAAGATGGAAGACTTGCTTGTGGTGTGAAGGAGAAAAGAGAGTGTATTGTGGGAAGACGAATATGTTGAAATGTGAAATGGAGAAGAATAAATCTTCCTCTTTTGTTGTTGTCACTCTCAGCCAAACAAGGTAGGATAGAGGTGAAAGGCTTTTTTCATATGTGAATAAGAAAAGAGAATGGGATAAGAGAAAATGGTTAAGTGTAGGAGAAGAATTTAGTTGATGAGAATGAAGTGGAAGGGAAAGAGTGGGACGATTTGTTAGGGGGAAGAAGAAATCATGAGGTTTGGAAAGTGATGAGAGAAAGTGGGAGAAGAAGGAAAAATGGTTGTGGTTGAAAGTGTAAGAGATGGAGTGAAAGAATGGATAAAAGAGTAGACTTGTCTTCTCCTTTATACTTGCAACTTTCGGCTGAGGGCAAGGGGTGGAGAGGGATATTCGGCTGACATGAGAGGAAGGAGGACAGAGGAAAAGTTTTCTTGGGGTAATAGTAGGTTAAGTGATGATGAAAGGTGAAAAGGGTGTAAGAAAAAGAAGAGAGGATGTTGACTTGTGAGGGAGGTGTAGGGGGCGGCTATGGGTTTTTCGGGAGGAAAGGAAGTTTGTCTTTTGTGACATGTGGAATAAAGTGAAAGAAAATGTGATAACTGTGTAAAAGTGTGTGGTGGAATTATCGTATCGGGTATTTTTATTTGGTTTGATTTACATCTACTCACTTAGATTGCTACTGACTAACTTATTCAAATCATATCTTATGTCCAAATGGTTCGCTATCTAGTCCAGTCAAATCTCGCTATATCCGATAACTTATCGTTTGGTTATTTTTCCGACCATTTCTAACCCCGATATTTAATGTAAATGTCTTTATTAATCCTAAATAAATTTTAAATTCCATCGAAATTTTATCCACATCGCATTCGCGTTCTATTTTTCATTATATTATTTCATTTCCACTGATCCGAAAATTCGGGTCGTAACGTTCTTCCCCTAATATAAACATTTTCGTCCTCGAAACTTAGGGTTGTATCGACTTTACACTTAAAGATTTAAATACTTAATTCCTAGCATCATTTCTTAATCGCATATGATTCAACTTAGTATTCACCAACTCATGATATAATTTTCTTAATTTACTATTTCCGGATACTTTCTATTAATCCGCTTAGCTATTCTACAACCTCATATTTCCGCGCGTTACAATACCTTTTATACTTACTGATTTCAGTCTTTAATCCTCATCCGATTAAATCTTATATCATGTCCAATCTAGTCATGCTTATTCAGATTCAACTTATGTACACTACTTCTATTCAGGTAATCTAACGTCCTTTAGAATTCAGAATTTAACTCCTAATATGCCATAACTCATTATTTTTATCTCTATATATATAATCGTACTCTTATCACTACGAATTCACATCCTAATGCGACTAACATCTTTGACTTACTCTAAAATTTCTAATTTCATCGTCTTCATCCTACTCGTGCTATTTGTGCAATGTTATTTACGAAACTTTAATCGTCATATTTCTTATAAATCACTGCTTATAGTTCTACTACATATTATATCTTAATCAGTCTAAGAAATTCTATCACTATCTCCAAATATTATCCCAAATAGAGCTGAACTTGAAATTAAGGAAATTACAGTTTATAATTACTATGTTACTAACAAGAAAATGGAATTGAGGTATTCTAGTGACTTGACCTGTATAAATGTCAGAAAGCTTAAACGACCTACTTATATCTTTGGTTTCTCATATATATCTAATACTGTTCTATTTGTCTTATACTAAGGTTGTCGCTTTCATCTAAGATTGTTTCTTACGTATATAATCATTTCTTAAATTCTAAAATCGCTTCTTAAGCGTGTCGTTGTTTACTTTATGTGTCCGCAGAAGATCTGGAGCCTTTGCTCTGATGCCAACTGTAGCGCCCCGACCGAAACTAGGGTTCTGGCTCAGTGCACTTGATGTACTCTAATCCAAAGAGTACAAGGCGTCGATACTATACATGTGTATGTCGACATGAATAATGAATCGATAAGCAGAAGCAACATAATATAAATAAATCATAATCGACGTGCAATGCACTACATCATAATCTGTACAAGTCATTATATACAGAATACTGAAACCTTCTGAAATACATCATAAACCAAGACCTAACGCCTTCGAAACAAATCTCTCAGCAGGTTTCTTCGTTATCAATGATCTATCTAGCCTGTCCTCAACAAGTCTGTATAGTGATACCTGTTATCTGGAAAGTGATAAATAAGCCAAGTATGACCGATATCCAATCTTTCAATCACTCTGCAAGTAGTCTTACTAGATACGACATGTGGACCATACATAGGAAGACGGGGTGACAAAATATAATAACCATGAATGTCGAATGTAATAAGCACATCTCCATTTTGAATCAGTATAGCATAACTCTAACTGAAAGCATTTAAATCAGGAAAATTTCACAACATACATAACATCATCCCGTGCTACTTAATCCGTAACAACATATAGTATCCATACTTAGCTTCTAATCCATAACTTATACTATCCTCGCATGTCTTACATGTACTACACCTTTATGCGTAAACACAACGTTGACCATTGTAGTGCCATTATAGACTTAAGAAATTCTTAATCATAACCCTAAGGTGACATAATCATGACATGATGCATAAAACATGACTTTTCATAAACATGATGTTATTTTTGTAACTTGCATAACATGAAGACATAACATTTTCATAATTGGCTATAACGCTTTTCATAAGTCATACGACATACCGATTGATTTCCCATATAGTACATGTACGACATAAAACATCATAAACATATGTACATGTACTAACGGTAATGCGCTATGACGGAGATCCTGTGTCCCAGACCCGGTGTTACATTCGGCCATAACGCAATCAGACGGAGATCCCGTGTCCCAGAGCCAGTGTTACACTCCGCCTGAACATAATCATATGCCCCTGACACCTACCATCCCGGTACCGATGTCATATTGGCAAACATAATATAACATATTGTGTCGATGGAATCAATCGTCTCGCGTTTATTATTCACATACATGTGAACTTTTAAACATGTAACGCGATAAAATCACTTTTCAAACTTTCATTTCATGAGGCATGAGACTTGGTCAAATGAGGGTATTTTGGTCATACTACCACTAGTAACGTCACTTACTTACTTACAGTCTACTTATCATGACTTAAGAAAATATGTAACCATACTTTCTTAATACCTAAACTACACATTTATTTCATAATTCATAACTTATGTGCATAGAACATATAATTCCTAATTAGTATAACATACCATCTAGGAATTTCATAACTTATATCATAATTTACATATTATCGTTTATTACACATATGAATATAAATAACATGAAATAAAACCCTTTCATGATATGGCGCCTAATAACCGAAATATATATATCTATGGTGTATACATATATAAATCATTTTATGATATATAATGTAATTTCCAAAACTTATTCATTTTCATATCTTTAGCATATATATTACACATATATACATATGTATACAACATAATAAAGTCATCTTATCATCTTATCATATATAAGTGGAAGTTAGGCCATTTTAATGCTTAAAATATGGTTAAACAATATTTTATGTATACATATATGTAAAATATATATGTATAATATATATGTATATAGTTATATATATATGACTATATTTATTTACATTATTCCTGTATGTGTCTATATTCACTAATAAAGTCAATATTTATTTAAAATATATATTTGTATACCCGTATGGGTGTATATGTGTATATACCTATTTTAAACATTTTATATGAATATACATGGCTATATTTATTTACATTATTCATATATGTGTCTATATTCTTTCATAAAGTCAATATATGTCTAAAATATATATGTATACCCGTATGTGTGCATATATGTATATACCTATTTTAAACATTTTATATAAATATACATGACTATATTTATTTACATTATTCATATGTGTCTATATTCTTTCATAAAGTCAATATTTGTTTAAAATGTATATGTATACACGTATGTGTGCATATATGTATATACCTATTTTAAACATTTTATATAAATATACACTCCTATACTTATTTACATTATTCATATATGTATCTATATTCTTTCATAAAGTCAATATTTGTTTAAAATATATATGTATACTTGTATGTGTGCATGTATGTATATACCTATTTTAAACATTTTATATAAATATACTATTGTAACACATATATACGTACGGTATGCATACATATATTTACATATACATATTAAATACATTTTATTATCAAAAGATCACACATGGTCGTGTATAAGAGTGTACATAAAAATGTATATTTCATACAACATGTATTTTTCATATTCTTGCAAAGAAATCTTGAACATAACTCATTGATGATCCAACTTTTGGTATAAACATAAACTTAGACTTGGAAATCCATGTAGAATCTTTAAAGAATACTTGCCTTTATCACTTTTCTTACACTTTAAAGTGAAGTTTTTCTTCACTTAGATTGAAATTAAACTCCTTCTCCCTTCTACTTGTGAGTCACGGTTAGAAGAGAAAAAATGGAGAAGTTAGTGCCCAACTTACGATGCCAAATAAATAGAGGAAATACTACCTAACTTAGGTAGTGTTTTTACCTTGCTACACCTTGATTTCTAACCCTCAACTTTCGCCCATCTTGAAGAAATAGAGGTTGAAGGAGTTTGTTTTTCTTTCTTGGATTAAGAAAGTGTTGGAATTTAGTCTTGAATGTGTGGAGACTAGATGAAAAGAGAGGAAAATTTTCTTCTTGGCCATAGAGAACTCACAACCATGGATGAAAAAGAAAGTTTGGAGACTTGAGATCCTTGAAGAAAAGAAGAGAGAGCATTTGTTGAAGTGTAGGATAATTTTGTTGGGTATACTAGTAGATGGAGAAGACATTCCTCCTTGCTTTTCTTTGGTATTTTCGGCTATGAAGAAAGAGGAAGAAGATGGAAGACTTGTTTGTGGTGTGAATGAGAAAAGAGAGTGTATTGTTGGAGGATGAATATGTTGAAATGTGAAATGGAGAAGAAGAAATCTTCATCTTTTGTTGTTGTCACTCTCGGCCAAACAAGGTAGGATGGAGGTGAAAGGCTTGTTTCTTGTGTGAATAAGAAAAGAGAATCGAATAAGAGAAAATGGTTAAGTATAAGAGAAGAATTTAATTGAAAGATGAGAATGAAGGGGAAGTGGCAGAGTGGGACAATTTTGTTAGGGAGAAGAAGAAATTATGAGGTTTGGAAAGTGATGAGAGAAAGTGGGAGAAGAAGGAAAAATGGTTGTTGTTGAAAGTATAAAAGATGGAGTGAAAGAGTGGATAAAGGAGAAAACTTTTCTACTCCTTTTTACTTGCAACTTTCGGCTGAGGGGGAGCGGTGGAGAGGGATATTCGGCTGACATGAGAGGAAGGAGGCGAGAGGGAAAGTTTTCTTAGGGTAATAGTAGGTTAAGTGATGATGAAAGGTAAAAAGTGTGTAAGAAAAAGAAAAGATGATGTTGACGTGTGAGGGAGGTGTAGGGGGCGGCTATGGGGTTTTGCGGAGGGGAGGAAGTTAGTCTTTTGTGACATGTAGGGTAAAGTGGAGGAAAATGGAATAATTGTGGTAAAAGCGTGCAGTGGAATTATTGTATTGGGTATTTTTATTTGGTTTGATTTACATCTACCGACTTAGATTTCTACCAACTAACTTATTTAAATCATATCTTATGTCCGAGTGGTTCGTTATCTAGTCCCGTCTCGCTATATCCGATAAATTATTGTTTGGTTATTTTTCTGAGCATTTCTAAACTCGATATTTAATGTCAATGTCTTTATTAATCCTAAATAAAATTTAAATTCCATCGAAATTTTATCGACATCGCATTCGTATTCCATTTTTCATTATATTATTTCATTTCCATTGATCTGAAAATTCGGATCTTAACGTTCTTCCCCATTATAAAAAGTTTCTTCCTCGAAACTTAGGGTTGTATCGATTTTACACTTAAAGATTTAAACACTTAATTCCTAGCGTCACTTCTTAATAGCATATGATTCAACTTAGTATTCACCAACTTATGATATAATTTTTCTTAATTTAATGTTTCCGTATACCTTCTATTAATCCGCTTAGGTATTCTACAACTTCATATTTCTGCGCGTTACAGTAACTTTTGTACTGACCAATTTTAGTCTTTAATCCTCATCCGATTAAATCTTATATCATCTCCAATATAGTCATGCTTATTCAGATTCAACTTATGTACGCTTCTTCCATTCAGGTAATCCAACGTCCTTTAGAATTCATAATTTAACTCCCGATATGCCATAATTCATTATATTTTTATCTCTATTTATATAATCGTACTCTTATCACTACGAATTTACATCCTAATGCGACTAACACCTTTTACTTACTCTAAAATTTCTAATTTCATCGTCTTAATCCTACTTGTGCTATTTGTGCAATGTTACTTACGAAACCTTAATCGTCATATTTCTTATAAATCACTGCTTATTTCGGGTCGTAACAGCTTCTCTTCTGATTTGAGAGTACGCTTGCTCTACCAAGGGTAGAAGGTCTATTTTTGGCATGTCTCTTTTCTCATTGTCGTAGTCACCACTGATGGTTTGAAGAAACTGATACAATCAATTTTGTTGTTGAAAGTTGGTTAAACACAGTCATTTCCCTCGGACAGTTGATGGGATAGGGTAGGCTCCTATCAATTTCTTTCCGAAGAGACTGAAGTTGGTTGTAGATATGCTCTATCGGTTGATATCCTTGCTTCAAATTATTGGCTATAACAGTCAGGTCATACATTTGGAGCGGGTCCTTATCGTTGATGTAGGTAGACTCTATGCCTTTCCACAAATCCCATGAGGTGGGTTAGTCTATGTACTGATTCACAATGTCCGATTATATTTTGTCCAATATCCAGGTGAAAACAATGAAGTCGGACTGCCTCCATTGCTCATAAGTTGTGTCCTCTTTCGAGGGAGGGGGGCCATTGATGTGTTTGAGCCTCCTTCTCTCATCATTATCCAGGCTAATTTTTTGTGCCCATATTGCATAATTGTTGTCATTCATCTTGTCTGTCAGACTAATTTGTGTTTTGAATGAATTTTCTGCTGGGTTTTGTCTGGGTGTCCATTTTTGCAGTAATTTCAACACTTGGGACAAGTTCATGGGTTCAGTCATTGGGTTGGTTGCCCCCCTCTATGACTATGATGTACTGGACTGGGGTGATTGGTCGGCCATGGGAAAGGTTTATGGGTAAGTTTTAGGTAAGTGATGAGCTTTTACATTTCATTGTTTTTCCAATGATGGAATGCTAGCTCTGATACCATATTGTGAAAACAATTCTCGTTGATGCATATCGAGGCAGATTGTACTGCTTAAATAATACATTGAGGATACAATCAAGGGGATTTGGGGATAACTACGTCTTAATGAGCATGTCAATCAAATATATAACAAGATTTCTATACTAATGTTCTTTCCTTTTTTTACTATATTCTGACACACACACGTGCGCATAAATATATGTGTGCATAAAAGTTTTACTACGGTGAATGAGTAACTATTGGATTCTCATGCACCAATATGTGATGGATAATTGACATGTCATGTTGATGAATGTGCAAAACAAGAAGTACATGCATTGATTGATGAGTAGCTATTAGGATTGTCGTCGACATCATAAAAAATGGCATACACACACATATATACACACACTCTCTCTTTTATGCTATGGCTGGTGGATTGCAGCTACAGCAGTGATAGGTCATCATTATGTAGGGTTTTGTGTTTAATTTGAGTCATTTTAGGTCTTGCAAATTCAAAAAGTGTTCAATATAGTATGTTTTAGCATTTTGTATTAATTTTTTCTTTGAGTTTATGAAGTTTTATAATCGTTTGTATAGGGAATGGAAAGAATAATGGAAGTGAATTGGAGCTTAATTAATAAGTCAACTTTAATTTGTTCTTTGAGTTTATGAAGTGTATAAAAGTTTTACTGCGTAATTAATAAATCAACTTTAATATTTATATAATTTATTTTGAAGTTAAGAAGGCTTGTTAGGAAACGAATTAATTACTTGAAAATATATATATATATATATATAGGCTAAATTAAAGCTATAGGATAGTAAATAAATCATGTGTGCTTGATGTTATGTTAAATCCATGCCTAGTCATGGAACACGGACCATACAGAGACAGTCCGAACAAAAATTCGAACAATTAATGAAAGGTAAAGAAAAAACATTTTACAATGTTTTCAAATCATGATGTCTTTGTTTTGTAAACAACTTGCAACAACTCAAATTATATATCTGACAATTCATAAATTCGGACACTCCACGAAATGAGGCCTGACCAAGATTATTACATTAATAAAATAATGGTATCATAGGTCTCGAATTCAAAGTTAAATAAAATTAGTTGTCCTTTTTCATATAATTTTGTCGCATCATACAGGTTTTCCAAATGTCATGGGGACATTTGGCGAAGAAAGGCGAAAGAGAAGGACCTTCTCAAACAATTGTATGAATAATAGAAGTTAAGACTTATACAACAACATTACCACATTATCTATAAGGTTTCCGTCTATACCAGAATATGGGAGATCGGATGTACGCAACCATACCTATGTGTTAGAAACACACGGATGTTGTTTCCCTATGACCCATAATGATGCGTCAAACTATGTCGACTAACTGCTACTTCAAAATATAATAAGCGCAACCAATTTAATGAGTAATTTTGCTTTATTCTATCATTTTGCTTTACACCTCTCTGAGGACATGGTCCAGGATAGGAGTTCACTGAGACATAAGATTATAGTTAACGAGGTATAGGTCATATATAGGGACACTTTAGAGTATATTTAAGGACATAGATAGGCGTAGACACTATCTACGCTTTAGATTAACTTTCTACTTGGTTGCGTATGTTATACCGTTGTTTTACATTACATGTATATATATAAGTGATGTGTATTTTCATATCAAAAGACTTTCTTTGAATTTCTTGAATCTACTCACTCACACACTAGCACAACATACCGCAATTATCATGTCATTTATGCAGGTAGAGCCGGGGGTCTTATTGGAAGCAGACTCTCTATCCCTTGAGATAGAAGTATTGTTTGCCTACCAATTACCCTCCCCAGACCCTAACGATAGCTTTTGTTGTCGTTGAGATATACTGGGTTCGGATGATGATGATGATTAATATAAGAACGAACTGGAAGCTTTAAACCAATTGATTCGTTCGAAATCTCCGGACATAAACATATATATATGTATGTATGTATGTATGTATGTATGTATTTATGTATGGATATATATATAGAGTCATGCATACAATACATCTTAGAATGATACGTTTTCCATAAATTTTATATATTTTCATATATTAGAGTTACATGAGTCTTTCTATTGTTCCTACACAATACATTTTAAAGTGGTATGTTTTACGTAAATTTTACATATTTTCTTACTAAAAATATAAGATAATAACAAAAGATACGACATTGGTATTAAAAAATTGATCACTAGAGTTACATATGAAAAGGTTTTTATGTATTTGCGTTTCCAAATGTTTTATTGAAGCTGAAAGATCTAAATTCGTGAAAGTGACCGACTTTATGGCATTGAGTGAACTTTCAGTATTTGCTAAGTCAATCAGTCCATGCTTTTAATCAGTCCGAAGGTCAAATTTTTTTAGTTTTTTTGGTCCAGAGTAACGTTATATTTCTATTATTATACCATTTATACATATACATATAGAACTATAAGTTTCACTAAAATTAAGATATCTATCTTTTGAAATAGAGTTATTGTTTGTCTGTCTCCTATTCTTTTCAGACTCTAACGATACCTTTTGTTATTATTGTAATATATTGAATATGTTTTTATTGTTATTGTTTATTGTTTTCTAGTCGAGATCTTTTTTTTTACTCATATTCTTTTCTTTTTCTCTTATGTTCGAAATATATATGTAAGTTATGTTTCATCCACTAAAAAGAGATCGGTGAATTGCCTTTAAATCATTCAGATGTTACTAAATTTTTAGCGGGACTCTTTAGTCTAATAATATGTCTATCATTTTCTATGTCTAACATATAACTTTTAAATGTTAAGAAAATTCCTTTCTTTGACATGGCATTCGAATTTAAACATACCCAATTCTTTACGGGTAGGGCTGTAAATGAACCAAGTCGTTCGGTTGTTCGGCTCGTTTGGTTCGGGCTCGAACTCGAGCTCGAGCTCGGCTCGGATAAAAGGTTAATGAACAAATCTTGAACACCCTTTTCTGTTCGAGCTCGGTAAGTGGCACCGTTCGTTTAAGGTGTTCGGCTCGTTAATGTTGTTCGTTGAGTTAAACGAACCAAGCTCGAACAAATAAATATGTTCATTTAAATAGACGAACAAGCTCGGCTCGTTCGCTAAGTTAAATAAACAGAGCTTGAACAACGCAATGTTCGGCTCGTTTACAGTACTATTAACGGGTACATCTATCGTGTGTGGATTCCTTATAGATGTAACATTTGCTTCATTTTTCATGGGAATAAATATTAACCACTTTAGTAGCGATTTCTCTTCCCAGCACATGATACCATCACTTCCAAAAAAAAAAAAGGCAAGCTATCTCCGTCCGGTGGACATGTTGAAGTCCATGACGAAAAGCAGCTGTTTATTTTAGACACATATAAAGTTTTGTAAAAACAAGAAATAAAAATTGCTAATACAGCTAAGGAAAGTAGTGAAAAGAATGGGGAAAATAGTAATTTTATATCCTTTAAGGGCACCTCCAATGGGTACCCAAATCCCCCCCCCCCCCCCAAAGAAAAAAACACTTGTTTTAGGTAAAAGTTGCTCCAATAAGTACTCAAATCCCACCTCCCTCCAATTTTTGGGTTTTTCACTATCTACACACCATTTTTGTGTTTCACTATTCATCACTCAAAAACACTATTCAACATTTTTTTATTTTATTTAATATTCAAACCCAATACTAATAAATAACTAAAAACATTTTATATTTATAAATTAAAATATATTTATTTTAAATTAAATAAATACAAATTATGCAACAACAATAATTAAACATAAAATAAGATTAATTAAACAAGTACGTTACAAACATAGGATGAAATACATTACACACATTACACACATCATATAGAATATTTCACAATAAAGAAACTAAATTAACAAGAAGATTATAAAAAGCTAATACAACATATATATAAATTAAAGCAACAACAATTCACTTATTCGGGAATCTTCAATTCCATAAAGATTTTTCAATAATCCGGATGATTATCTCCATCTCCACCAAGATTGTTGAAATAGTTGGCAAACTGATTTGAGAGAGGTGGTGGTTGTGGAAATATACTCCTTTTTGCCAATATTCGTGTTTGTTCAGATTGAATATAAGCACGAACATGAGGATCGCTAATCTTGCTCAAATCTGTAGTCAAAATCTTGTTTTCTTCTTTCATATCTCTCTTTTCCATTTTCATTTGTTTCATTTCCATTGATTTGTTCAGAATATACTAATTCCAAGTGGTCTTGAACTTAATTCCTAGTATTTCATATGTTGTTTGACAATTTCATGTTTTTAATATGTTTGTTTGCGTAATAAAAGCTACATTAAATGGACTTTATTTTTTTGTTACATGCTTCAATATATAATGTTTATATTAAACTTTATTTTAAACGCAAAGATATTACATAACATAAAAGTAACATAAACTATTTAAATAAAATTAATAATTATTAAATTATGAAATATAATAAATTACTAAATTATTCAACGAATTACTTAAAGACTTTGTATAAATGTATTAATAATGGATTAAATATAGAATAGTGAAAGAATCTTTAAGGAATATTCTTATTTGGTGCAAAATTTGGTATTTTGGGTTGGAGCAGAATCCGGTATAACAAACCCAAAAAATAGGGTTTTATGTAGAATTTTGGGTTTTGGGTTGAGATGTCCTAAAGGCTGAATATTATTGGTGTCGGATTTTGTGCCTTTGCTAACTCTAGTGATTCCTTGTAGGGATGAGAAATACAGTATTCCAGCCCCCAAGGGCATAGTCTACTGGTAAGTGATAAGGTGATTGGGGCTAAAGAACCTCGACGTCCCGAGTTCGAACCTGTGTAGAGGCAATATTTTGTTGAAATATTACAATGGTTGCTTCTGGGCTTCTGAATCTCGTATGTCCTCTCCCTTGTAAGGCTGCCAGTAGAGCACGTCCCTCGATTTACATCCTACCTGGCTAAGGGACCTCTGGTACAGGTGAGGGGAGAACCCACCCCTAACAAAGAGAAATACAGTATTCCAGCCTTTTCTTTTTCAAGCTATGACTACTTCCATTTTTTCAATTCCTTCTACTGTTGCAAACATATTACTTGATACTTTTTCCTTGCGTAGTTAACATGAAGATCCTGCAAAAAAAAAAAATAATAATAACAACAACAACAACAGTAGAAGGAGGAACAATTCTTTCCGCGCATATGGGACGAGTTTGCAAAGTATAATAACAACAATCATACTTAGTATATTCCAATGATAGTAAAAGCTATTGTTAAGATCTGAAAAGGGTGATAGACAGACAAACAATACCTCCATTTCAAAAGATAGAGAGTTTACTTTCCGTGAGACATCCGGCTCTATATATACGTGAAATCGGATCAACTTGCAAAGAAAAGTCAAAGTAGAAGGTGATGTTTGGACTCTTGAAAGAACAATCACAATGAAACTACAAACGAAAGAATAAGAGAATCGTTTAGATTCCTTAAGAATCTTAATCTAATCAAAATAAAGCCATACAGTCCTTAAACATATCGATAACTTTGTTATTATCGTATTATAACTCAGTCGTAATTTGACCGATCGACAAAAATAGTGAAGTCATTACATTTTTCTCTTTGAAAATAGTTAAATTCTGTTAATATTTAGGTAATACTACTGACAATATTTCTCCTGATTTATTTTTCATTATGTATTCGTTCTCTAAGCAATGTGTGCCAATTTAATTGAAATGAATGGGGAGGCTTGTTGCGGCCTCTAATATTCCAAAAACCTATAATGATAGGTAATAGTTGTAAAGGTATTGCAAGAACTTTGAGTTAACGCACTTCTTTAAAAATGTGGCAATTTTTTTATACAAACACGAATAGAGAATAGACAATAATTTTGAAAAGGAGGACTATTAACTCGCTATATATATATATATATATATATATAGATATATATATATATATATATATATATATATTATGTAATACTGACAAGAACAATCAGCAAAACGAATAAAAACATCATTGACTCGTTCTAAATTTCTATTACCCAGTCATAGTTAGTTAGGAAGCTGAATGACGTGGCACTCAAAATTTGTTCAAAATTTCTAATTGCTATAAAGAATTAATCATATTTTTATAGAAATATTTTTTAGTTGTTACATAAAACATCCAAAACTTTGAAACTGTAGATTTTTATTCAAAAATTTTTATTTTTTAGCAATAAATATCCGTCTTAAATAAGTAGTGACAATTAGATCGTCAAATTAGTACTGGTTTGCAACAAAAATGGACATTTTGTGCTATAAACTAACAAAGTTTGGATAAAAACTGTAATTTTTGAAGTTTTAAATGTTTTATGCAACATAAACTGTAAGAACATTTAATATGTGATGATTAATTTCTCCACTATAAAAGTAAATTTTTTACCTATATGCGTGATATTGAACCAAAAACGTAGTTGTCTTAGCTTTTGAACCCTATGACCAATTCGTTACCCATTCTATATCCGTTACCGAATTTTTGCATTATCTGAGGCTAACTATAATACTTTGCTGCAGAAAAACCAACAAGATCTTCCACTTGGGCATCCTCGAACCGGAGAAAACTGCATCCGAATAAGGTAATGCCATCAACTGCTCAAGGAATAAAGCTCCTCCTATGACATAACTCAGTTGGTACTCAGGTTAGGAGTTGTTTTATGAGATACATGGAGGACACATGCAGTGTAGATGTTTCACTGCTGTCTGAGGCAAAGACTCAGTTTGCATTGAACACCTTTTGTGGGTTCATTATATATGACCTCCTCCAACCTAAGAGGCAACTGAGCTCATGATTACATCTTCTACGATTCTCCTTGAGGCTGAGACAATGGGAGCCCTCAAGGTCAGGCTTTTGTTCCAAGAATGGTGACGGAAATCAATGCGATGACTATTTCTGTGATTTAAAATTTAATAAAATTGCGTGTCTAACATAAATCAAGAACATGGTGATAAAAAAGCCGCCTCCTTATGAACCGCCTCGAATTAATTCCGATGATTATCATTGCGGTGCAACGTTTGATTATTGTAACAAAGAGGCATGTGTAGACACCTTCAATTATGTTTTAGTCGCTAAGTGTTAAGGATGACCTGACCTGCTGACCTCGGCTCGGCCGTATCAAGGTTCCGAACTGACTTTGTTAAGCTCGGCTGCGTAAGAGTTGAGTTGGCCTCAAGCACCAGACCAGACCAACCTGTTTTATTTGTAATCTTCGCCATGCTGACCTGACGCAATTCAGTTCGGCATTTGGGATGGCATTGGATAGAATTGGCAAACGTCTGTAGTTATCTAATTGATTCACCATTAATGTATATCTATAATTGATTTGATTTGTATTTATCTATTCTCCTAATTGATAGTGATTAGATTAGTATTGATAGTGATTGGATTAACTCAGATATTTCGTATATATCCTTCCATTTGTAACTCTATAAATTGAGGTGATGAAATAAAGTAAAGGGAGATTTGAAGTGTTATTTTCGTTCTTTACATAGTATCAGAGCCAGGCTTGACTCCATCTGTTTGAACGATCTAGCACTTCTTCTCACTATGGCTGACCAATCTTTTCAGCCTCTTCTTCCTTCCACCTTTCAAATTAGAAAAACTATGCCCCCATATGATCTACATTCTGGAGATTACCCGGGCTTGCTTATCACACCAGTCCAGCTGACTGGATTGAACTATGAGGAATGGGTGCGGGCAATCCGTGGCTCCCTACTGGCCTGCCGAAAGTTTGGGTTTCTTGACGGTTCTATCCCAAGACCTGCTGAAGGCTTCCTCGACTTGGATGATTGGGAGCCGGTTAAATCTATAATTGAGGCCTGGATTCTGAACACAATAGAAACAGACCTTCGTTCTACTATCTCCTATACTGAAGATGCAAAGAAATTGTGGGACGATATAAAGTAGCGTTTCGCTGTGATAAATGCACCAAGGGTCCAACAGTTGAAGAGGGCCCTTGCAAAGTGTAACAGAATGGTGACTCCATGATGGTTTATTACGGAAAACTAAGGAAGATATGGGACGAACTGAAGAACTGAGACATTCCGCTCTGCTCATGTGTCTCCTACACATATATAATCTTCGAAAGATCCTTGCCCAACGCAAGGAGGTGGATAAGATCCACCAATTTCTTATGGGCTTGGAGGATTCAAAGTACCGAATGGTGCATTCCTCCATATTGAATCAAGATCCTCTTCCTTCTTTGAAACGCATATACCACATGGTAGTGCAGGAAAAGAGTCTTGGGTCCATGGTGCGCATGGAAGAGACTCATGTTCTGGCTGGTTTTGAAGTGACCGTTGCTGCAAAACAAGGAAGTGACCGCAAGTCGGCCAAGGCTGATGTGACTTGCTCTCACTACCGAAGAAAGGGCCATAAAGTTCGGGCTTGTTTTTAGCTAGTGTTCTACCCCGACTGGTGAAGGGATCGCCCGAAGTCAACACCATGCACCAAGCAAAGCAAATGGGCAACTCTGCTCGGCCAAAACAAACTACGGCTCTGGCTTTGGCCCACTCAGCATCCGCAGGTAAGTCCACTGCATCCCTAGGCTCTCTTGTAGGATTAACTAAGGAGGACTTGAATGATGTTCTTCAGGCTCTTAGTGTTTGAAAGCAAATATACTCTGAGCGGCTGAGTGATAAGTGCAAAAATTCTGATTGGATAATTAATTCTGGCGCCTCTCATCATATGATCAGTAACATATCTCTTTTACGTAATTGTGCATAGACTCTTCCACGCACTGTGCGGCTCCCCAATGAAACTCAAACACAAGCAATTCGCGAAGGGGCGATGCATATTAATTCTCACCTTGAATTGAACAAAAATGTTGTTTGTACCTCGCTTGACGTGCAACTTGTTATCTGTAACTCAGTTATTGAATCATGGTGATTATGTTATTGAGTTTACTAAAGATAATTGTGTGATACAGGACCGACGTGCCCAGACGAGGATTGGAGTGGGGGTGCTGACTGACGGGCTATACTTGTTAAAGGATCTTCTGCGAGCTGAACGGCATTCTGAGTGCTCCTCTTGCAGAGCTGATCTGCTTCTTGAGGACGGAGGCTGACCAGACATTGTGGCATAGTAGACTAGGACATCCTTCTAGTGGTGCTTTAAAATTGTTGTGTAATAATGTTTTACCCAATAATAAGAGTACAGATGTTCCATGTGAAATTTCTTGTCAGGCAAAACAAACAAAAAGTCTGTTTCACCAGAGTAGATCCTTAGCTGAACAATGCTTTGATTTGATTCATTGACTTGTGGGGACCTTGTCGTGAAAAAACCCTGTGTGGTGCGTCTTATTTTCTGACTTTTGTTGATGATCGGTCTCGTGCGGTCTGGGTGTATCTCCTCCCGACCAAAGATACGTTTTGCATCGGTGGTTTACCAATTCTTTGCTATGATCAAAACACAGTTTGAACGGAAAGTTAAGATTTTTCGCAGTGATAATGGCACTGAATTTTCCTCTCTTCGCTCATTCTTAGCTAAACATGGTGTTATCCATCAGACTTCTATTCACTACACTCCGCAACAAAATGGTCAGTTGAATGTCAACATCGTCATATTTTGAACGTTGCTTGAGCATTGTGCTTCCAAGCAAATCTTCCTCTCCCCTTCTGGGGTGAATGTGTCCTTACTGCGTCCTATCTCATTAACCAGACTCCATCAATAATACTCGGCGGGAAGACTCCTTATGAGGTATTTTTTTTGGCAAACTACCGACTTATGCTCATCTCAAAGTGTTTGGCAGCTTGTGTCATGTCCATAACGATCATTGGCGAGATGATAAATTTAAGAGAAGAAGCAACAAGTGCATCTTCATCGGATATCTGACTGGTCAACAAGACAGGCTTGTGTATGACCTTGAAACACATGAAATCTTTGTCACTCGCAATGCCACCTTTGTGGAGATAGTGTTTCCCTTCGTTGATCCCAGCTCGTCCGAGCTGACCTCCACCGAGGCCGAGCTACCTATTCCCCCGGTGTTTGCCTGCTGGTTCTTGATGACCCCACTGATGACTCTATTCTTACACCGCCTACGCCCACTTCCGAGGACATCTCGGCCCCCGAGCTGTCTATTATTCACCTTCTGCGGAGGCAGCTCCACTAGACCTGATCGAAGGGCCACCTTAGTCCTCAACTCTGATACTTGACCGTGGACATCGACTGAAGAAAACTCCAGCCGGCTCACAGATTTGAACTAAATGCATTAAAGTATAGCCCCTCAGTCGACCTGCCCACACCATCCCCTCATTCAGGTACTTCCTACTATATTCACAATTTTCTTAGTATTCATCGCTTTTCGCCCACCCATCGGGCTTTTCTTACTGCCATTACACTCTCTGCAGAGCCCTAAACATATTCTCAAGCAGTTTAACACCCTTATTGGCGTATGGCCATACAGGACTATATCAAAGCCCTAAAAGACAACAACACGTGGACTCTGGAGCCCCTACCATCGTGAAAGTGCGCTATTGGCTGTAAATGAATCTACAAGATCAAATACAACTCGGATAGCACTGCGGAACACTGTCAAATTGAGGGGATTGGTTACACCGAAACCTTTGTTCCCACATCTAAAATGGTCACCATTCGTGTCCTTCTTGCACTCACTGCTGCCCGTCAATTTGTCATATGTCAAATGGATATTCGCAATGCTTTTCTCCATGGTGACCTTGACAAGGAAGTCTATATGAAGACACCTCCTAACTTTGTTCCAGCTGACCCTACTAAAGTTTGTCATCAACGAAAATCTTTATATGGGCTTAAACAAGCCCATCGATGTTGGTTTGCTAAGTTTTCTGCTGCTCTCTGCACTTATGGATTTGTTCAGTCCTGTAGCGCTTCATACCCAAGCATGTCCTACGTACGGTGCAACTGCCGTACTTCGCTACGGAAAGTACAAGGCATCGATGCGATACAATAAAGTTCCTTGACTGAACCACGAACTATTGAAATACAACATCATAACAGTGGTAGTAAACTGACAGAATTTCAAGCATTCAACCGAAAGTGTTCAACGTTGCATAATACATAAGTACCATAAGATTCGTCCACAAAATAACTATCATACGAACAACAAAAATTAACGCCTATCAGCTACCACGCTCATGGATACTCATGCTTTTGGTCATCCTCGATATATTCGATCTCAGGCTCCGGAGGCTCTGAAAAACATAATAGACAAAAGGGTGAGTGATTAAAATCACTCAGCAAGAACTTCCCCGAATCACTAAGAAATATATCAGAACATTGAACATAAACTCGACTAACATTTCCATACCTGGTGCACTACTCAGCTTACATCGTACATCAATGGTGAATAAACTCAACAATTTTAATTTGATGTAACATGATGCAAGGTGATGCAATATGAAATGCAAGGATATCAATCAATGCAATAATATACGTTATCTTTTGAAATCATACTATATTGTACCATACTTTTAAAAATATAGTCATGGCATACATTTTCACTGTATAAATAAAAAGTCAAATACGAGTGATTCCGTCCATAACCATAACTGTACATTACCCGACAACCTACAAGAGGATGTTACACTCGGGTCCATAACCATAACTGTACATTATCCCGACAACCCATGAAAGGATGTTACGCTGGGGCCCATAACCATAACAATACCAGAATCGATTGTAGTAACAGTTTATTCGATACGGGTTTTTAAATCGATATCATGCTTTAACTGTTAAAATCATGTAATGCTTATACTTTTAAAATAAAACCATGCAATAGCTTTTTAAGAGTATGTCATGATATGCAAATGGTGTAAGAAAATGAACTCTGTAACCGTCAATACCTTTGTCTCTAATTTCTTTATTGTTTTCCATAATTATTCCTGGGTTTCTTAAATTTTTCTATAAGCGGGAAAATTCCAGCACCTTAAACGGTTGATTTTTCTTCATTTGGAACCCAAATCGTCCCCGAAACGATACCATCGCAACCCCATTTCTCCGATACTAATTTATCGTTAATTTAACTAAATTTTTAGGACCATTTTCGGTAATAAACAGTCCACCCGGGGCTGTTTTATCTTCCGTATTCTCCCGTTCTTAATCAAGTCTAATTCTTAAAGTAACTTCCCTAAATTCTCCTAGAATCTATTAGTATCGTAGTGCACTCACCGTGACAAGAAATTTAATAAAACAACCTTCTCCAGCCCCTACAAATATCGAAACATATATATCCCATATTCAAGAATAGATTTCGTTTTACCATAGGCCATACCTAAAGACCTCTTTATTCTTATGAACAATAATATCATTTTAGGATGATTCCTTAGCTTATGACCATATTCAACATCAAAATAATATCCAAAGTCTGTTTACAAAGCAATCCCAAAAGTCTTCTTTAAGTACAAATTCATCTTAAATATATAAAATAATAGAATAGCTCATTCTCCCCCTCTTGGCTTCATGTCTTGGCTACAAAAGAGAATTGGTGTTAGCAACTTGAACCCATTTATCCAAAATAATCCATTAAAAAGAAAGAGATTCATTAGTCATCATAAATCACATTCTCATCCTAAAATATAAAATTGAAAACCATACTCCGCCCCCACTGATGTAGTCTATCCGTGGGGTAGGGGAGCTTCTTTTCCTTTTTCTTGCTTTATTCTACTACTTACCCATTTTGTTTAATCCCACAACACTTTTTCTTTTTGTTCTTTTCCTTTTTTTTTTCTTTTCTAGGATGTCTTCTTCCTTTTCTCTGCTAACCCAAACTTCCCCTGCCCCCCCCCTTTTCAGGACCCTTTCCAACAGCCACATTTTCTCCAAGGAAACCCACAAAGCAATTGAATCCATTTCTTCTACCTCCTTTCTTATCTTCTTAGTTGGAGAATCCTAAAATTTGATTAGCCTCCAAAGATATCTATACTTTAAACAGGTTCTTCTTCCTCTAACTGTCCCTTCTTCTCCCTCTAAGCTTGTTTTTAACTTAACAATTAACTCAAGAATGGTACCAAGCAATTTATCATACTCTATTCTTTTATCTTCTTGTTCCATTACTTAAGATTTTGAATAACCCCCATAAGCTCCAACCGAAGCTCTGCCCTCCAGTACCCTTCCTGTTTTCCCACCAATTTGGCATTTAGCCCCGATCAATCAATACTCAAACGTTAACACTATTAATGCTTCAAAACAAAGAGCCTAACTTTCATTTTGCAAGATTGGCCAAGATCTAACAATAGGATATTCAAAGTCCAAATATATTTCTAAGAAGATTCAAAAGGAAGATACTTGCCTTTAAGTTCTTGTTCTTTTTGGGTTATGTGGATGAGATTTGTTCCTTTCTTCTTGAAGCTTGAATGGAGTCTCCTACGATGGGATAGCACACGGTTGCAAGAGGAAGGGGAAAACAGTGACGTTTTGAATTCTACAAGAAATACAAGCTTGAGGAAAATCACCAAAATTTATCTTTAATCTTTCAAAGAGCTAGGGGAAGATGAACTTACCTTGCCTGAACTCGGTTCCTACTTGGTTCTTCCTTGGCCGAGAGTTTCTATGGTGGTTGGGTGAAAGGAGGTTCTTCTTGCAGTGCTTAGGAGATTGAGGTTGATTGTTTTGGCATCTCATGGAGGTTGGAAGGTGGGTTGTTTATATAGTGGAGGGTAGAAGGTTGGAGAGAATGGATCTTCCTCCATTGGAGGGGTCTGGCCGCTGGCTTGGGGAGGAGAGAAAGAGGATAGGTTAGCTTTTTAGGTTATTAGGATGAAATGATGGTGTTAAAGGACATTTTTTGGGGAATATATTTTTAAAAGGAGATTCTAGAATAGGGCATTATGTTGGGTTTTCCTTTTTTTTCCTTGGTTAGGGCTTTGGTTAGAAGGCTTGAGGGAATGGTTTCAGGGGGCGGCCCTATAGGCTTTTGGACAATTTTCCTTATTTCTAATTTAAGGTCCATATTGGTTATATTGTAGATTAATTATCTAGGAAATTATTTTATTGGATATGTTACGTAATAACATAGGTCATTAGTATTATAACTTCTTATGAGTCAAAACACATTCGTCGTAAAATTTACGAAACTTACGGGGTGGGTGAAACAAGTCCAACTCTAATTACTCGTTGTTTCGCTACATTCGTGGTCCTGTTCAACTCTATCTTCTCGTCTATGTCGATGATCTTATAGTTGTTGGTAACTCTCAATCGGCTCTAGATGTACTTAAAGCTTATCTTAGTCGTTGCTTCCACATGAAGGATCTCGTCAATCTTAAGTACTTTCTTGGTCTTGAAGTTGTCCAGAGCCGAGCTGGTCTTTTTGTTTCACAACGCAAATACACAATTGACATTATTAGTGATTGTGGCTTAATGGCTTCCAAGCCTTCGGCTATACCGCTTGAACAACAACATAAGCTCTTGCACTCCTCCATCTTGATCTTGAATGATCCCTTGCCATATTGACGTCTTGTTGGGCGCCTGGTGTATTTATTAATCACCCGTTCTGAGCTTTCCTATGATGTGCACACCTTAGCTTAGTTTATGCAAACTGTCCGTCTTGATCATTGGCATGCTGCTCTCAAGGTTGTTAGATATTTTAAGGGTCATATAAGTCAGGGGATCATCTTTCCCTCGACCAGCACTCTTTGCCGGACAAGCTTATTGTGACTCCGATTGGGCTGCTTGTCCTCTCACTCGACATTCTCTCACTGCCTACTTTATTCAGTTCGGCACAGCACATGTTTCATGTAAGACTAAGAAACAAACAACAGTCTCCCGATCTTCAGCCGAAGCGAAAGATTGGGCTATTGAGTACACCATGTGTGAACTCAAATAGCTTCAAGGTCTTCTTCATTTCTTCTGCTCTTCCCACAAGGGTCCGATCACACTATTCATGGATAGCCAGACAGCGCTCCATTTGGCACACAATCCCGTCTCTCGTGAGTGTACCAAGCATAATGAAGTTGACTGTCATTTCCTACTCGATGCAGTCCTAATGGCTTCATTCATCCCACGTATGTTTCAACATCTCTTCAGCTGGCGGACATTCTGAACAAGTCTCTTGGAACTCGGCAGTTTTGCTTTCTTTTGTCCAAGTTGGGCATTTTGAATCTCCACCCACCAACTTGAGGGGAAGTGTTAAGACTGGCCTGACCTGCTGACCTCAGCTCGACCGTATCAAGATTCCAAACTGACTTTGATGAGCTCGGCTGTGTAAGAGCTAAGCTGACCTTATGCACCGGATCAGACCGATCTGTTTTATTTGTAATCTTCACCGTGCTGACCTGACGCAGTTTCGCTCGGCACTTGGATAGAGTTGGCGGACGTTTGTAGTTATCTGATTGATTCGCCACTAATATATATCTATAATTGATTTGATTTGTATTTATCTATTATCCTAATTTATAGTGATTAGATTATTATTGATAGTGATTGGATTAACTCGGATAGTTCGGATACATCCTTTCATTTATAACTTTATAAATTGAGATGATGAAATAAATCAAAGAGAGATTTGAAGTGCTATTTTTTTCTTTACACTAAGTATTCTTACATGGCTATGTATTTTCTGCAGACTCTTGCGAAGGCTGTTGTCGTGGATGCAGGTGGTGCCTCCCTGACTTCAAACGTGGTCATTTTTATCCTCCCTTGTTTCTTTAGATGCGATTGCAGCCCTCAGGCTCTGCACTAGGAAAAATCTCTTTCCACTTTTACTAGCGGTTTGTTCTGCATATCCAATTTCTCACATTTCGAATTTCTTCGCCGACGAATTCCTGGTTCCACATAAGTTATATCTTAAATCCAGCGGTGGTGTAAAAAGCTCAAAAGGTGAGATCTTGGTTTTGAATTAATAAGGCTGCTCCCACCCACCTTTGCGGATCTCACCCACATATTGTTCAAGCACCATGGTTTTAGGGCCTGGATCTTGGGTGACTCGGGAATAGAAGATCCAGATCCGTAGCTCTATTGGATCTTGGTGTGCCACAACCCAACCAGGTGATATAATCTCATCTTTGTCTTATTATTATTGAAGTAATTTTGATTTTTTACATTTAGTTTCAAACTTTCGGCATCAATAGCATACCTCGGATTTTTAGTTTTAGTTACAATAATTGATAGAAGACGTCATGATTTTCCTGTGAGACCATGTCTAAGGAAGAGGGGTGTAGGTAAGGGAAAGGAAAAGGAAGATAGTCTAAGGGTAGCCTCTTGGAATGTAGGAACCTTAAGTGGTAAATTGTTGGAGGTTGTAGATACACTTAAGAGACGTAAGATAGATGTAGCATGCCTCCAAGAGACTAGGTGGAAAGGAAATAAAGGTAAATAGTCTAATGGGTATAAGTTGTTGTATTCGGGGTCAGATGGGACCAAGAATGAGATAGGATTCCTAGTAAAGTTAGAATTACACACGAACGTGATTGATGTGATTAGATATAATGATAGAATTATGGTATTGAAGTTAGTACTAAATAAGGAGGTAGTGGCAGTGATTTGCGCCTACACACCCCAAGTGGGACTAGGAGCATAGGAGAAGAAAGAGTTTTGGGATTGCTTAGAAGTAGTGTTAAAGTCAATACCCAGATAGGAACGAATTTGTATCGGAGGTGATTTTAATGGACACATTGGAAAGGATAGCGATGGTTTTCAGTCGGCAAATGGCGGGTTTGATTATGGAGATAGAAACGAATAGGATAGAGATCTGGTAGACTTAGCAGTGGCCCATGATCTTGGTATTATAAACTCGTTTTTTAAGAAAAAGAATAATATTTGATCATTTTTAGCAGCAGAGGACGTAACATGCAGATCGACTATTTTCTGATGAGCCGTGAAGACTGATGATTGTGGAGGGACTGCAAGGTTATACCAGAGGAGACGGCGGTGACACAACACCGTTTATTAGTGGTAGTTTTAGTATTGAGCCAAAAGCTGAGTAAAGGGGTTGGAAAATTCCCACCCAGGATTTGATGGGGAAGTTTGAAAGATGAAAAAATTAATATATTCAGAGACAAGGTCATCTCCGCGAAACTAGATCATTTGAGTGATGGCACAAATCAGATGTGAGAGGCTATATCGACTATTATTACTCACGCAGCGAGAGAAATGCTTGGGGTAACAACAGGAAAGACGTCCATACATAAAGAAACGTGGTGGTGGAACGAAGATGTGCAACAAAAAATAAAAGACAAAAAAATGTTTTTAGAGAGCTGTTAAGCTGCACAAATGGGAAAGAGAAAGTGAGATTGAAGGAGAATTACAAAATCGTCAGGAAGGAGGCGAAGAAGGCAGTGACATAGGCAAAGACTGCAACTTATAAAAGGATGTATGAAAGACTAGAAACAAAAGTATGTTCAAGATTGCCAAAGCTAGGGATCGAAAGAGGCAGAACCTAGGAGACGAGAAGTTTGTAAAAGGAGATGGATATGTGTTAGTCAAAGCACAAGACATCAAGTTGAAATGACAAACATACTTTCACAATCTTTTCAACGGCGGCAAACGAGAAAGCATCACTAACCAATAACGACAACATAATAACTCCGACTGTCAGAACATCACACAAGGGGAGGTGATGAGAGCACTGAAGAAGATGGGAAGAGCTAAAGCTGTCGGCCTAGATAACATATCCATTGAGGCGTGGAAGTATTTGGGAGAGAAAGAGATTCAATGGCTAACTACTCTGTTCAACCGTATTTACAAAACAGGAAAGATGCTAGATGAGTGGAGAAAGAGTGTCGTGGTCTCCCTATATAAGAACAAAGGAGATGCACAACTTTGTAGAAACTATAGAGGGATTAAGCTGCTAAGTCATACCATGAAGTTATGGGAGAGAGTAATCGGCACTAAAATTAAGAGAGAAACTCAGTTTACGGTGAATCAATTTGGTTTTATGGCAGGAATGTCAACTACGGAAGCAATACATATTCTCAGGAGACTAATGGAGAAGTATAAGGAGAAGAAGCGCGATTTACATATGGTTTTCATCGATCTTGAAAAAGTGTATGATAGTGTGTCACGTAGCCTGATCTGGGATAGTCTGGATGCAAGAGGGATCCCTATGAAGTATATAGACATAATTAGATATATGTATGCTAGGACGAAATCAACCGTCCATACGCCTGTGGGGATGTAGCGCCCCGCTCCCGAGCCCTAGCACCGAGAACAGTGCACCCGCCGTAGCCTACTAAGAGGACTACAAAGCGTCGTTCAAACTTCCTTGCACGTCAGAAATGACGTGTAATTTTTTTGCGGAAACGATAATAACATAACATCTTCATTAAATTAAATCCATCAAAATTAAAACAAGTGTCAAAGCTATCAATACTCGCTACGTCTAGTATGAAATACTGAAACAGTCTGAATACATATAAAGAGTCTAAGTGAAAGGAGTCATCTATCTATCCCACTGAAGCACTCAATCACACGATCCTGGCTCACTCTCCCCAGCTCGCATGATTAGCCCCGTCTTCTATAAAGAGATACTCAAAGTCCTGCTCACCTGTGGGGGGTGGTAGGGGGTGAGTGATGGGAGTCACTCGTAGGTTACCCGTCTCTCCCGAAAAGGGACTGTCACATACTGAGTCGGGTAACACATAAAGCACATAAAGCATGGTGCAGGTAAATCAAGCAATGAAGCATAAACAAATAAACAATAAAGCAAATAAAGCATAAATAAGGAAATAACACATACCCGACCCGATCCGTATCCCAAAACATAACGCTGAAACAACTTAATAACAAAACAAATAATCACAACAATAATAAATGCAATGCGCAAGTTCATGATGCATGCACTTCTATCTCCGTGTCACACGCAGTCATTTAATATCACACGCTATGCTCATTCTTTTTCATGTAATGCTATGCATGTCCCGGGTCCTATCGGATGAAGGTAACCATTATTACCAACACCCATCACACGCCTCGTCAGGCCACACGGCTCATAGGCCAAATGCAATCCTCGTGCCATGAATGCGTCACACTAGCACACTTCCGATTGCACTATGTTGCATGCTCCGTTCTATGTTGCGTATTACCTATATTGCGTAGTTACCCTATGTTGCGTGGAGTTCATTACTGTATTTTATCTCTTACCGTTATTTTATCTTTCTAGACTTTATTTTAGGTTTCTACACTTTATTTTATTTTTCTAGGCTTTCAATCGCTTAAATCTTTTATTTAAATATTTTTCTCTTCCCCTACTATTTTTATTTCTTCTATCTTATTTTATATTAATGGGTTTCTAAATTTTCTTATTTATAAAACTCAATATCAAATTAATTAAGTGTATATATTTATATCTTTTTTTCTCCTTCTCGGGCACACAACATTTTCTCTTATATATTTAATTTTTTTTGTTGAAACCATAATTTCAATTTATTAAATAATACTTATATTATATGTATTCGTCCCTTATTCATAACGAAAATAAAAAGACATTAATTGGTCTTCCAGGGCCTTTCTTTATGTAAAGAAAACTTAAGTAGTTTTCAAAAATTCTCTATGTATAAAGACACTATCGAGTATTGGAATTTTCTTTAAATTGCAGTTACCGTATTTATTTTCTCTTTTGTCACAGATGCCTTGTATTCTCTGTGCTTATGAGAAGTTTAATTTCCACATACTTTTTAAGCATAAATTTACTTCCTTATCAGAACCAAAACTTGTGATGCATATTTATAAATCGTGCACTTAGAAACAATTTTTAGGATATCCTAATAAATTCTCATGAAAAATTCCAAACACTCGCACTTTTTTTAAGTCTTGAACCCGTTTAAGCCTATTTCCGTTGCTATGTGATCTATATCTAAGGTCAATCACGCAATTACATACCAAAACATAAAGAACTCAGGTTAAACATATAAAGGATAATAACTGTGATAACCAAATAATCCCAATACAGAATGCGAGGGAAACCAAAGCAATCCGACAGAAGGGAGGGTAACCTACCTCTTGAACGCAACTCACTGACAAAACGGTGTTGGATTTGATGTGGGCGGCCAACTCTCTTTCTCTTCCTCTCTTTTTCTCCTTTTCCCTTTCTCCCTGGCGCCATCTTCTCTCTGCTCCTTCATGGTTGCCATTCTTTTTTTTCTTTGGAATTTTGCAGCAGATTATGGCTGCTGATATAATGGGTTGGGGGGTTTAATTGTGGGGGGCAAAAATAATGGGGTGGTGCAGGAATCAAGGGGAGGGGGTTATGGTTAGTTATTGCCAGGATTAATTAATTTAATTTTTTTAAATTCTCACTCAATTTAATTAATTACTTTTATTTCCTTTTTTTAAAAAAAGACTATGGTTATAACATCCTACCCCCCTAACAAAAAGTTTCATCTTCGAAACTTGCGCATGGTGTAATCAGTGACTTAGTATGCTTCTACCTGGTTCATCCACCTAGATAAGATCAAACTATATATCCATTCACCTCGATAATAATCAAGTTAAATTATCCATAGCATTTTCCAACATACTAACCACTTCATTTCTTTATCACGTGCTAAGACATCAGAGTCATTCCTTGTACACCAATAGGGTAATTTCAATCGATTTGTCTTTTTGTTTAATAAAATCATTACATAATATGTCTATAATTATTGAATCAACTTTAAGGGTATTGTCATCCTAATAAGGGTTCTACAACATAATCATTGGTCTATAACTTACTTATTTCTGCGGTCTTCAGCAATCCTTGTGGATTAGTTCTTAGGTGTACTACAATCTTGGACTTAACGCCTTATTCACAAGACTCATATCTTAGATCGTAGGTATTTTCAGAATACATTTTACTTTAGTATGACTCAATTTAGTTATGTTGGCATTCCACAAGATGATCTAGTCCTTATATGGCTCAATTCTTAACTTAATTCTCTATAATTATCATGTACATACTTCCTTTTATACCGCTTGACGTGCATCATTCAACTTATCACAGTGTACAATTTGGATTCTTAAATTAATTATATGTAGTTCATCCCCTTATATAATTAACCAAACTAATATCCTTAGTGTACACCCACAATGTAATTTTTATGCAAAACTAAGTCCTCGAAATCAATTATATATACTTACAAACTAACTATATGATCATGCCCTTACTTCTTTGAAAATATCATCAGTCTAATATACGAAATAAGTTTATGGACAATATTTTTTTTTCTTCGAGTAAAAATGTGGCCTACATGGCTATCATTTGAAATATAACTTAAGTCGTTTTAATGTAATACCATTCCTATTTTTTTAAACAAGATTCGAATTGATACACTTGTTTTCGCAAAGCGGTGTTTCAAATGACAATGATATAACTTGTTTGCAGAGTATTTTGGTGAAATGACATTAGAACAGTTGAAAACGTGATAATGTAAGGTTTTATAAAATGATATGAATACGGTACTTTTCGTTTTCAACAAGAAAATATATATTCTGAAAGCTGTTTTTTTCCCACAAATGGTAAGTAAGTTTATCGCAAGCGGGTAAATAACTTCGAAAACACTTTAATGGATAAATTGCTTGCGATATCGATAGTCTTCAATTAGTTTTGACCTTTTTAAAAAAAAAACAGATGTAACAAAAATAGAAATTTGAAATATCGGGTAAGAAATATATATAAACACATCTCTTTTTTTTGTTTTTTTTAAAGAGCATCAACATTTTAAAAGTTTTTTTATTTGAGATCGTCAAAGTTTTAATGTTGATAAATAAGTACGGAAATGAATTTGTCTTGTAAAAGTTGGTAGATTATATACAGAAAAATGAGACCCAATAAGGTATTTCTGAAGACAATTTTTTTTTAAAAAAATACTTGTTAATATTTAGTTATACTTTGGTGTGCGTGTTTATATAAATTATTTATATGTTTGAAAAATATATCAGTCCAATATTTCGTATAATTCTATAGGTCATCCCCTTTTCTCGGATAAGGTCTCCTATGTACAATTTCTTATAAGTCTAACGTTTGCCTACTCATGATAAAATCTTTAAATTCAGTTGGTCCAATCCTAGCATGGCACACTAATTATTGATCAACTGAAGGTGTTCTAATTCACCATGCTTCCGCGCGCCACACTAATCCACTGTACCTCATTACTTGGTTATTTGAACCACTAGTTTTATTTTACTTCACATGAAAAGCAGCCATTACTTGTTCATGTCTGCTCTATTTTAATTCAAGCCTAATAAATTTAAGTAACGCCACGTTTCTATAACTCAACACTTATAAAGATTCATTATTCTTATGTACTGGTTAGAGCCGATTCATGCCTTTTGCTATCGATCAATATCTCTAATGGGACTAATACCGTCGTCCTACTTAATAATTCTAAATTTCAACATCTTAACCCTACACTATAAATTCCTTCGTATGATTCTCTTACTAACGCTATTGATTATAATGCTTATGAATCGTTACTTAGTTCCTATCATTTCTATATAAATAATCTCTTAGTACCTATCATACTATAATAATTCATTTCTTGAGTAGCTATTGTCCAACTTAGACCTAAGCCTGCACTGATGTTACCGTCCAAGTAGGGATATGTGCACGTTTTACTTTACCAGAATAGTATCGAGTCCCATGTTGTTGTTGCGGTGAAGCAGCCCGAATTACTGTCTGACCTATTAATATGTCACTAGCGTTTGTAGTAGGATGTTATGGTCAACATTTTAATTAATTCAAATTAATTATATAGTATTCAACTAGGGTTACTAAGATAATGACTTGAAGAGTTATGATCAAACTTGAATAAGGTAGAATTGTATGGGATACCCTAGGTATATGTATTTCCACACCGATCAACTTCTTAAGTTTAAGATCGTAACTTATATTTTTTTTAGGATCGTTCTTAGTATCATTATTTCTTAAGTCCAAGATCATGCCTTATTTCTAAAATCATGCTTAGTGTATAATCAACGCTTATGACTACCTTCATTACCTTTATCCAAGGTCAGCTCTTAATCGGAACCGTCACTTATGGTTAAGTTAGTGACTTTAAACGGATCATCGCTTATAACTGAGAGCAGTACCTATGTTCATGATCTTCGTTTGTGTTCAAATCATTACTTATGTCTAAGATTGTAACTTAAGGACAAAATCATATCTTAATTTCTAATATCATGGCCTAAATCTACATTTCCGCCATGGATCCAGAATCGTTCTTTGAAAGTCGTACTTTCGGTGGGTAATACCTCTTGGACCCATTCTGAAATTGGATCTAAGTGATCGACGATGTCAGTTGTGCTATGCCACCACTCTTTCGCATCTCCTTGTCGAAGAATCTCCGGTCCGAGTGCGGTGATGGAGACGGTGCTAGCTAGTACAACAGCTAGTGTTACTGTGCTAAGGTGTTGGTCATGGTAACTATGGCGTCTTCAAGTTATTGGGATGATCCCCTTATTCTCTTAGTACTCACCGGCATTTCCTTTATTACCTGCTTGTTCACGACTTGTTGGTATTTTTCTAGAATTTAGAACGGTTGAAAATATATTTATTTACATATAGGCTAAGGTAGGTGTATTTTGGGAACTTCTAACAACTTAGGGGGTTACATGCAAATGTTCCGAGGTATTTTGTGAAATTTTGTCGTTTACAGAATTCATGCTAAAAGTTAGCTACAGAATGATGATTAAGCAAGGAAACGATCGTTCATCCTCGTACCCCTTAACCCGATCATAACTTAAGTTTAAGATCATCACTTAACCCTATTTGGTTGCTTAAGGGTAAAATCGTCATTTAGGAAGAGATCGTAGCTTAAGTCTAAGTGATCTAGTTACTCCTGCGTTTCCAAGGCAGATCTGGAGCCTCAGCTCTGATACCACCTGTAGCGCCCCGCTCTCGAGCCCTAGCATCGGGAACAGTGCACCCGTCGTAGCCTACTAAGAGGACTACAAAGCGTCGTTCAAACTTCCTTGCACGTCAGAAATGACGTGTAAATTTTTCGCGGAAACGATAATAACATAACATCTTCATTAAATTAAATACATCGAAATTAAAACAAGTGTCAAAGCTGTCGATACTCGCTACGTCTAGTATGAAATACTGAAATAGTCTGAATACATATAAAGAGTCTAAGTGAAAGGAGTCATCTATCTATCCCACTAGAAGCACTCGATCACACGATCCTGGCTCACTCTCCCCAGCTCGCATGATTAGCCCCGTCTTCTATAAAGAGATACTCAAAGTCCTGCTCACCTGTGGGGGGGTGATAGGGGATGAGTGATGGGAGTCACTCTTAGGTTACCCGTCTCTCCCGAAAAGGGACTGTCACATACTGAGTCGGGTAACACATAAAGCACATAAAGCATGGTGCAGGTAAATCAAGCAATGAAGCATAAACAAATAAACAATAAAGCAAATAAAGCATAAATAAGGAAATAACACATACCCGACCCGATCCGTATCCCAAAACGTAACGCTGAAACAACTTAATAACAAGACAAATAATCACAACAATAATAAATGCATGATGCATGTACTTCTATCTCCGTGTCACACGCAGTCATTTAATATCACACGCTATGCTCATTCTTTTTCATGTAATGCTATGCATGTCCCGGTACCTATCGGATGAAGGTAACCAGTATTACCAACACCACTCACACGCCTCGTCAGGCCACACGGCTCATAGGCCAAATGCAATGCTCGTGCCATGAATGCGTCACACCAGCACACTTCCGGTTGCCCTATGTTGCATGCTCCGTTCTATGTTGCGTATTACCTATATTGCGTAGCTACCCTATGTTGCGTGGGGTTCATTACTGTATTTTATCTTCTACCGTTATTTGATCTTTCTAGACTTTATTTTAGGTTTCTACACTTTATTTTATTTTCCTAGGCTTTCAATCGCTTAAATGTTTTATTTAAATATTTTTCTCTTCCCCTACTATTTTTATTTCTTTTATCTTATTTTATATTAATGGGTTTCTAAATTTTCTTATTTATAAAACTCAATATCAAATTAATTAAGTGTATATATTTATATCTTTTTTTCTCCTTCTTGGGCACACAACATTTTCTCTTATATATTTAATTTTATTTTTTTTGCTGAAACCATAATTTCAATTTATTAAATAATACTTATATTATATGTATTCGTCCCTTATTCATAACGAAAATAAAAAGACATTAATTGGTCTTCCAGGGCCTTTCTTTATGTAAAGAAAACTTAAGTGGTTTTCAAAAATTCTCTATGTATAAAGACACTATCGAGTATTGGAATTTTCTTTAAATTGCAGTTACCGTATTTATTTTCTCTTTTGTCACAGATGCCTTGTATTCTCTGTGCTTATGAGAAGTTTAATTTCCACATACTTTTTAAGCATAAATTTACTTCCTTATCAGAACCAAAACTTGTGATGCATATTTATAAATCGTGCACTTAGAAACAATTTTCAGGATATCCTAATAAATTCTCATGAAAAATCCCAAGCACTCGCACTTTTTTTTAAGTCTTGAACCCATTTAAGCCTATTTCCGTTGCTATGTGATCTATATCTAAGGTCAATCACGCAATTACATACCAAAACATAAAGAACTCAGGTTAAACATATAAAGGATAATAACTGTGATAACCAAATAATCCCAATACAGAATGCGAGGGAAACCAAAGCAATCCGACAGAAGGGAGGGTAACCTACCTCTTGAACGCAACTCACTGACAAAACGGTGTTGGATTTGATGTGGGTGGCCAACTCTCTTTCTCCTCCTTCTCTCTTTTTCTCCTTTTCCCTTTCTCCCTGGCGCCATCTTATCTCTGCTCCTTCACGGTTACCATTCTTTTTTTTTCTTTGGAATCTTGCAGCCGATTATGGCTGCTGATATAATGGGTTTTGGGGGTTTAATTGTGGGGGGCAAAAATAATGGGGTGGTGCGGGAATCAAGGGGAGGGGGTTATGGGTAGTTATTGCTAGGATTAATTAATTTAATTTTTTTTTAAATTCTCACTCAATTTAATTAATTACTTTTATTTCCTTTTTTTAAAAAAAAGACTACGGTTATAACAGGGGAATACGGACTTCTTTCTGGTGGAGGTAGGCCTCCATAAAGGGTCTGCGTTGAGCCCATTTCTTTTTGCAATTGTCCTTGACGAGTTGTCAAAGCCGATACAAGGGGTGTATGCTTTTTGCTGATGATATTGTATTAGTGACAGAGAATAGACATACCCTGAGTATGAGACTAGAGTAGTGGAGAGGTGTTTTAGAGAGAAAAGGCTTAAGGATTAGCCGTTCTAAGACCGAGTATCTAAACTACGACTTCAGCAGCGTAGCCGACAGTGAGAATAGCTAGATCACTATCGATGGTCAAATGGTAAGTAAGTTTAAGTACCTAGGATCATTTGTGCAGCAGAATGGGGACATAGATAGTGATGTAGCACATCGAGTTCAAGCAGGCTAGAGTAGATGGAGTGCGGCCTCAGGGGTGCTGTGTGACAAGAATTTTCCAACTAATTAAAAGAAAAATTTATAGGGTGGCAATGCGACCGGCAATGCTATATGGGACAGACTGTTGGGTCATCAAAAGTAGAGATGAAGATGTTGAGGTGGATGTGCGGGCATACAAGGCTAGACCGGATCAGAAACGAGGTATTTCGAGAAAGGTTAGGCGTGGCTAGTATAACAGATAAGACAAGGGAGGGAAGAATGAGATTGTTTGGGCATGTCAAGCTGAGACAGACAACGACGTTGGTCAGAGCAATTGAAAGCCTCATTGTAGAGGAGAACAAGAGTAAAGGCAGCCTCGAACTGACTTGGGATGAGCAGATTAGGCAAACCTATTAGATATGCACCTCTTTGAGGACATGGTCCAAGATAGGAGTTTATGGAGACATAAGATTAAAGTTAACGAGGTATAGGTCATATATAGAGACACCTTAGAATATATTTAGGAACATAGATAGGCGTAGATACTATCTACGCTTTAAGTTGACTGTGCACTTGTTTTCTTATGTTTTACCGTTGTTTTGCATTACATATACATATACACGTTATGTGTATTTGAATATCGAAAGCCTCTTCTTTGTATATTCTGAATTCTCTCACAAACACACTAGCACATCATATCTCTATTAGTATGCCATTTATGCAGGTACATATAGAGCCGAGGGTCTCACTGGAAGCAGACTCTCTATCTTCTAGGACGGAGGTATTGTTTGCCTACCACTTACCCTCTCCAGACCCTAACGATAGTTTTTGCCGTCGTTGGGATATACTGGGTACGGATGATGATGATGATTCTTACATGTCTGTTCTGCCAACTTCCTCATCTTATCCGCTCTACCACCGCCACCCCAAAGAAGCAACTTTCTCCTCTTAGTCCCTATGAATGATGTTCTTAGTCGCTGTGTGTGTGTGTGTGTGTGTCTATATATATATATATATATATATATATATATATATATATATATATATATATATATATATATATATTTTGCCGAAATCCACAGTCCATTTCGGATTATCCACTGACGTTCCAATCGTTCCGGTATGGCTAGCCTTTCCCGGATTGCCGATTCACCTGCATTATCGGGAGACGCTGTTTGAAATAGCACGCACAATAGGAACGCCGCTAAAACTGGATGTTGCTACGGCGGATGGATTACATCTGTCAGTTGCACGTGTATGTGTAGAAGTAGATGTCTCTCAAGAATTGCCTCAAAAGATATATTTACAGGCAAAAAATCGAATGATCCTACAAACTGTGATTTATGAGGACTTGCCGCATTTTTGTACCTCTTGTAGACGACTTGGCCATGCATCACATGATTGTCACCTGAATGAGCAGGGCACGGTGCCTCCTCCGCCTCCTCCGCCGCCTCCACGCCCACCTGCCCAACGCTGGACCCCTGTCAAACGCAAAGAAGGAAACCTCCGTCCCGCAGCGGAACCAGTGACTAATCCTCCTATGGCCGCACATGCGCCTCCTATCGCAGACCCTAGCCAAGACGTTCTAGTTACTAACTCACCAATATTGGTGGGAGATGATTCACTGCCTGCTGGGGACTCCACGGCGCCACAACATGTCGCAGATGATTGTGACATTGGCCATTGTTCTGACAATGAGCTGCCAGAAAATGATCTGCCCCCGGAGGTTTCAATGGTTCCGGATGACGTAGTTAGGCGCATGGAGTTAATTCCTACGTCGCCGGATGAAGATGTTTTATTATCTCGCCTGCAGGATTCCACGGCAGAGGCTAAATTTATTCCAGTTGTTCCATGCCGTAAACGTCGTACAAAAAAGGAACTCGCGCCTTTGCCATCCTCTATGATTCTAACTCGTAGTGCGTCTCATGCAATTCAGGGAAATGGTTCTAACCTTGCTCAATGAATATTTTAATATGGAATATACGAGGCATGCGTGCCTCTTTGCCTCGATTACATAACTTAGTTCATGAACATCATTTAGATATAGTCGCTGCAATTGAACCGAAGCACTCACCACATCACATTTCTTGTTTTGCTATGGATCTTGGTTTTTCATATCATTTCTCTTCTCAAACAAAACGTATTTGGTTGTTTTGGCGTGACACGGATATTCATTTGGTGGATTCACACGACCAGAGTCAGGTCGTTCATTTTACATTCACAATTCGACGACTTCAGCAAAATTTTGTTTTCTCTGTGGTCTACGGCAGTCATACATTACCTTTACGTCGCTCATTATGGCACTCTCTATCGACCTTTTCTGACTCGAATGACATGCCATGGCTTGTTGGGGGTGATTTTAATACTTTTCGTTCTCTTGAGGACCATGCAGACCGCTCTCAACCGTCGCTTTCCTCCTTACAAGATTTTAATGATTGTATTGAAGCATGTTCATTAATGTCGCCGCATTATCAGGGCTCAAGATACACTTGGACGGATGGTTGAGGCCTGGGTCGTGTTAGACGCAGGTTAGACTGGTTGTTCTATAATTCTGCTTTTTAAACCCGGTTTGATGACACGTGCCTTTCGCATCTTCCCCGCGTTTCTTCGGATCATACTCCATTATTGGTTCTATGTCGCTTGGGAACCACAGAGACACGAAGATCTTTCCGTTTCTTAGACTTCTGGTTACATCATCCAGATTTTCATGCTTATGTGGCAAATGTTGGGCATCCTATCCAACAACAGGAGGTATGTATGGATTTTATTCAAAGTTGTTCCGCTTGTAGAAGGATATACAGTGTTGGAATAAGGAGATTTTTGGAAACATTTTTCCAATGTCAAGCACAATGAATCAGCTCTTATCTTGGCTAAAAATGCGTGGGATGTTGACTCCACTGATGCAAACCGCGAGGCATACCACAAAGCCAAAGCAGAATATCTTCAAGCTTCTTTATATGAGTTCCATTTTTGGAAACAGAAGGCAAGGCTTCGATGGTTGCAGGATGATGATGCAAATACTCGTTATTTTCACTCCATAGTCAAGGGTAGGCGATCTCAACTGCGCATCCAGCAAATCCGTACATCTGATGGTAGACTATGTACTGATGCTGTCGCCATTCAGGACGAAGCTGTTGCTTTTTATACATCCTTGTTTACCCAGGACCATACACACAATTATGATGCGGTGCTCCGTCATATTCCACCTCTTGTCACGGCGGATGACAATATGATGCTTACGGCGATGCCTACAGTGGAGGAAATTAAAGCATCAGTCTGGCACTTAGATCCTCGTAGCGCAGCAGGCTCCGATGGTTTTAATGGTAACTTTTATCGATCTTGTTGGTCCATTATTCATACTGATGTGATTAAGATTGTGCAGGAGTTTTTCTTGGGTATCCCCCAACCTACGGTCATGGCTAGTGCACTTATCACTCTAATCCCCAAGAAACCGTCTCCGGATACTTTTAGTGATTTCAGACCCATCTGCCTCACAAATTTCATAAGCAAAGTCTGCACGCGCATAATTGCTACTAGACTTAATACTCTGCTACCTCGCATTATTTCGCCAGAGCAAATAGGCTTTCTTCCGGGTTGTGATATTTCAACACAGGTTCTTATGGCTCGAGAGATGATTCATATGCTGGATAAAGGTGGTCCTCAATTATGTTTGAAACTAGATATGATGAAAGCTTTTGACAGAGTCAGCTGGGAATATCTAGAGCGGTTATTTGGTGCTTTTGGCTTCTCAGCATTTTTCATTCGCCTCATTTTAAACCATTTGCGTGCCACATCATTATCAGTTTTAATTAACGTCCTGCCTTCAGCATCCTTTCGTCCGTATCGAGGTGTTAAGCAATAGGATCCTTTATCCCCTCTGCTTTTTATTATTTCCTCAGAAGGTTTCAGCAGAGGATTAAAATCATTAGTCACATCGGGTGCATTACAGCCTTTCCGTATTGGCAGAATTCCTTTTCATATCACTCATCTAGCCTATGCAGACGATCTGTTGGTTTTCTTACGGGGCACACAGCGCAATCTTCGGCGTTTTCACACATTCTTAACACAATATGAGAATGCCTCTGGTCAGAAGATTAATTTTCAGAAGAGCAGTTTTATCACATCAGCAGCTGTAACATCACAACAACGGCACGATTATGCTACTATTACGGGAATGCGAGAATCTCATCTGCCATTTAAATATCTGGGATCTTACTTGCATAAAGGCGTCAATCGCTCACGATATTGTATTTCATTATTACAACATATAGAGGATCGCCTACAAGGTTGGCACTCTAAATTATTATCTTCTGCTGGTCGGCTTGTTTTGCTGCGTTCAGTTATATCCTCGCTACCATTACATATTCTAGCAGCAGGGGGCCTGCCTAAATCGGTCATCAAGGTAATCCATAGCAAAATGGCGAAGTTCTATTGGGGACAAAGGCATCATTGGGTATCTTGGGCTGCGATTGCAACACCCTGTGAGGAGGGCGGACTCGTGCTTCGAAACCTTTATATGTTACAACGAGCTTACCATTGTCGTATCTGGCGGTCGTATCATCAACAACATACACTTTGGAGTAAATACATGTTCAGCAAATATGGTCGCCGCGGAGACTATTTGCCTCGGCTAACTGACTCGCCGGTGTGGAAACTAATTTGTAGGATTCATCCTACTTGTATGGCACATACGGCAGGTCAGGGGGAGCATCTTTCATGGATACCAACATCTACAGGAGAGTTTTCGTTGCGCAGTGCATATGATATTTGCCGAGCCCCCAGCCCGACACTTCTTTCAGCAAAATTTATTTGGTTCAAGCATCATTCGCCCGTCACTCAGATATTTCTGTGGCGTATATTTCACTCTGCATTACCTTTTGAGGACTATACTCGTAAGTTTTTTACAGCATGCCCCTCCCAATGCCTTTTTTGCAAGCAGGAATTAGCTACTGTGGATCATATATTTTTATACTGCTCAAGTGTTCGAACAATCTGGAATTATTTTGCCAGCGAGTTACATTGTCCACTCTCGACCTCTTTGCACCTCCGCCAATATCTACTCTCATGGTGGTATCGATCATCCTTTTCCTCTTTTCTTGGGACTTTACGCATCACTGTCTCGGCTATTATTGCTTATAATGTGTGGCGTGTCTATACTTCTCTCATTTATGGTGACTCACGATCCTTTTCAATACACTCTTTAAAGTTCACCATACAGCATGATATAACAATGTGGTGTAAGTCCTTGGCGGGATCTAAGCTCATGACGTGCCCGCGGCAACCTTTTTCGTGGATTCGCCCGATTCGGCAACCGCATCCCATTATGGTGCGTTGGCGATTACCTCCGTGTGGTAAATTAAAACTAAATACAGATGCTGCAGTTGGAAGACATTATAGTGCGGGTGGTGCTATTTTGAGGGACCATACCGGTACATGTTTGGGAGCAATTTCTTTTCGCTTGCCGAGAAGTACGCCCATTCATGCAGAGATACAGGCTGCGGTTTTAGGTTTGTTGTATTTCCTGCCTCTATACCGATCAATTATACTTGAATCAAATTGTGCGTTGCTGATATCTCGATATTCATCCCCTCGATTGATTCACGGAAACTACTGCCTTCAACTGCTCCATACATTAGTATATCTTCATCGTTTGGATTATCGCCATATTTATCGGGAAGCAAACATGTCAGCAAATTATCTTGCGCAACATGCTATGTTACACCCAAGCACTCAAGACTATAATTCGCGTTCAATTCCACCGCTAGTCCGGAGTTCTGTCTCCCTGGATCTTTCTTCCGTACATTTGCGGGTTCCTTGATATACTCAGGTCTTCCAAATGGATTGGCTCCAGAATAGTTTTCCTGCCTGTGTCCTTTGGGATTCGGACAGGCTTGGTATGATTAGCTTCCTGCTGTTTTTCTGTTTTCACCTATCTTGCTGGCTTGCTGATAATGTTGCGATTGATCTTTCTGCATGGTTTACACATTTCCGTGATACTTTCACGTGGAAACTCACTGGGATGCTGTCTCTATTTTGTATTCTCCACCTCACACTGTATGTCTTCCAAATGGATTGGCCCCTTCCCCCAGTCTCTGCCTGTCCTTTAGTTGGGGCAGGCAGATCTGGTATGTTGCACTTTTGTTTCATCATATGCATATATCTATGTTTACTATGTCGGCTGCACTCAATGTTTAATGTTTTTTCTGCATGGAATGTCTTCCCCATCAACTTCGCTGGCGGTGATGGCATTTTGGGTTTACCTGCTGAGGCGGTCGATTCCCCTGGGCAAGCAAATAGATCCCCACGGTTTCATGTCTTCCAATCGGATTGGCGTTTATATATTATTTCTGTCGGTCTCCTCATGGGAACCGACAGACCTGGTATGGTTCTCATTTCTTTCGGTTGCACACTTTCAATATGGCTGCTGCATATACTTCACTCAGTCGTACATTTGCCTTGTGCATGGTTGAAATTGCGCGGCATGCCCATTTCAACGGGACGGCCTTACCTTTATGGACGCAACGAGGACAACGCATCAACAGTGGATAACTTCATTTCTCATTCTTTATTTGTTCATTTTGTACTTTGTTCGGATTATCTCTTTTTACGTTTCGTACAGTAGCGCCTATCAACTATCCATCTATATAAATATGTACGCCTTTTCCTTTGCCAAGGTTTTATCCACAAGGGTGGTTTTTCTTGGCAAGGTTTTAATGCGGCATATCATGTATAGTTGGATGTTGGTAATCATATGTGGCTACTCTCGTCATATTTTAACTCTTTTGTAATAAGGTTTTCCTCCGCCATAAGTGAGGGATAATAATCTTACAATCTTTTTCAAATATATATATATATATATATATATATATATATATATATATTTTGCCGAATCGACTGTTTACTCTTTTCATTTCATCCTGGTTCTATCGTAACTACACTAAATAAGTAGTTATTCCGTCGCGTTGAAAGATGTTGAGTAAGGACACTTTGTGTGTGTGTCTATCTATATATACATATATATATATACACATATATATATACATATATATATATATATTATGTGTGTACATATATATATGTACATATATATATATATACATATATATGTATGTGTGTGTATGTATATGTGCGCACGCGTGTGTGTCAATATATATATATATATATATATATATATATATATATATATTAATTATGTGTGTACATATATATACGTACATATATATATACATATATATGTATGTGTGTGTATGTACATGTTCGTATGTGTGTGTGTATATATATATATAGAGACATATATACATACATATTTGTATACATAAAAAACTGCGTTCTCTGCAAGCGACAAGTTTCACCAAACAAAGGAGGATTCAGGAGAGACATTGCCGTCAAGAAACAATATTTAAACAGAAAGAGGACACTCTGGAGAATGATAATACTACCACAACAACAATTATACTCAATATATATCAACAACAGCTAAAACTATCATTGGAGTTTGGGGAGGTTGAGAAGCGGACAAACAGTATCTCCATCCCATGGAATGGAGAGCTTACTTCCACTGAGACCTTCGGCTCGATATGTATCTGCATAGATCACATAATAATAGAAATATGGTGTGCTAGTGTACTAGTGAATGGATTTAGTAAACATAAATAAAAAGCTTATCATATTAAAATAGTCATAAGCGTGTGTAATCACAAATAATGAACATTAAACAATGATAATAACGGTAAGTAATAACGGTAAAGTGTCAATATGGAAGCCTAAACAGATAGTACCACCTGCAAGACAGGGGAACCCTTCAAATGAATAACTATCATTGCAACCAAATTTAGAGATTCCATCAAAAGTTGCTCAACGAATCTATAATAGTCCTCTACGTGAACTACCTACACTTAGCTGTGCACAAGATGTGTCCGGACTCAATGTTTGACCATGATGAACACACACAAATAGGGCTGTTCAACGAAATGAACATTTCGCAAACTGTTCGAGCTCAATTTGTATTCGATTCGTATTTGTTCGGCATTTTTTTATAAACAAAATGAATTCGAACAACTGTTTGGATTCGTTTACTAAAACAAACCGAACTATTCACGAACTATTCAGCTTGTTTAAATATTTATTGTTATCGAGCAGAACTTAACCAATTTTAAAGTTTGTTTAGCTACACTAACTGTTCGGCTCGATTTGTTAACACCCCTACCCATAAAGCAAGTCAGCAGCTACATGACTCTGGATAATCATGGCACACTTTTAAAATTTTGGAACCAGTCTTGATAATCATGGCACCACAGTCAGTATTGAGGAATTGAAAAAAGCATCATGTCATATTGAAAAAAGATTATTGCATGATACAACTCTTCCCCCGGATTCAGACCTCATCATTAATCTGTTCGTTCCTACCTCTACTGTCAATCAGTCTAATTGATTTACATTGGTGGTTTTCCGGAGAAACAACCACTAAATTAGTTGACGTTGTTATATTGAGAGTAACGATAATCAACACAAATTAACGCAATTTTCATTATGGGTCATCGAAAAACAACTTACATGTTTCTAACCCATATATATAGTTACATACATCCAACCCTCTATACTCCATCGTATGTGAAAGCTTTTAAGACAATGAGATATTTTCCGGAGAAAATGTAGGCAGAACCACCCCTGCCCCGACTTCATTGGCTACGAGACGGTCTTTCTAGTTAGACAAATTTACTATTGATACTTCCTTTTATCAATTTTAACTCAAAACGTCAATATATCATTCCAAGTTGACAGATGTCTGAACTAATTATGTATTCATCCTCTAACCAGAGAAACTAAGGCCTAAAATTCTTACTAGAAAGTAATCCAGAAATAGTGAAACAGCATCACTGATTGGTGCCAAAAAAAAAAAAAAAAAAACGGGTTGACGAAATAATTGTAATTTAATTGTTTTCATAATTTAATTCAAAAACGAAATTACACTAATTATACACCGTTTCCAGAGGTAAACAGCGCCACTGGGCAAATTGTACTTGCAACTATACATACAGAGACCAATTACTAGTTGTACAGCTCATCCAATCCCAAGGCAACATAGATAATTACACAGAATAGATGCCTAATCTCCACAGGATCTGACTATTACACCAAATCCATACAAAAACCACCATGAAATCAAAGATGAGGACAGAGGTGAGGGGGGGGGGGGGAGAGGGGGAGGGGCCAGACGTCCCTGTTTTAGCAGACGTCTTTGGTACATTGATGAGGGATGGAGGAAAGGCAAAAGGAGGGGATCACACTCCAAGCACATAAACCGCATTGCCTCAGCGGCATAACGATCCAGCTAATGCACAAAAGCTTACGAGATCAGATTCCAAAATCAAGGGAATGGTCCCCCGGGCCGGGATGTCCATATAAAGAACACGACGAACATAACTAAAACGAAGTTTTATCATAACATTCCTCGATATGGTAAGCAGAATGGAATTGATACAATCATGGAACCATGAATAGTGATCCGACGCTGCCGAGTGGAAGGGCCGTCACTTACTAAACTTGTTGAAGAGATGAAATATAACCACAAGATCATAGCTCCAAGACCTAAACTACAAACAGAAACATCAACTGCCACACTTGGTATCCCTGTACATGAAGAGCACAGTCGAGTCGGTTTTCCTAGACCGATCTAGCACAGCGACCTCAAAAATCCCACGCAAATCTTTCAAGTTCTAGCAAGTTCCGAGTATGTTTTACCGTAGAAGTCCAGTAGAGTTATGCAAGGCACATCCTTTAAGGGAGGGCAATGAAATGACTGAAGCTCAAGGAAACCACATACTAGCCTAAAACAGATTCCTTCAGCAACAGCTAAGTGACGTTGCCGCCCTAACAAGCTTTGACAAGAGGGAACATTGTACAACAGGAGAGCATCGGTTTCTGTGACCTTAAACCCCAACCCCCTGTGGGATGGAAGGAGAGGGTTGGACAGGAGGGACATAAACATCTATCCATGTTTTCCAACTGGGCCACATCATTGATGTTCAAATTAGGCTGCTGATAGCAAAAAACTCAGAAGGATACTTGCTTAGCCATCACACAAGCCGTATTTCAGGTGTGCCAATATTACAATGGAAAAAAAAAAAGGGGGGGGGGGGGGGGGGCAGATCACCTTAGAAACTAAAATGTTGAGAAAGCTGTGACGCTATTCACTTGCTCATGGTTGGAGAAACATAGGAGGGCAATGCAGTGGCGGATGCTTCAGCTAAGAAAACATAAAAGCCTAAAACAATTTTCAGCAACAGCAGACGAAGACTGGAGCCCAACATTGCATAGTTATGGAAGTTGTACAGCCAGCCAAAACGCACCTACGGTCTAGTGGTCCAAAAGGTGAACCAGTCATATTAGAGGCAGCAGCTCTAACAAAAGGAATGATTAGGCTTCTATACGCGTTAAAAATCCCACCAAAATTTATTTTTTGAGGGTGAGGGAGGGGAAGAGACAAAAAGCTCAGCTATCCATCCTATCAGTGAGCAAGAAAGTCCTTATATGCAGGACCAAGATTGAAGAAATGTAGCCTGACAACTAGGGAGAGGTAGACGAGTAAATTAACCAGGGAAACGTAGATAGTTTACAAAATTAAGCGACATGGGTGCTCACTAGCCATCAATGTTTTTCCTGGACATCTATTGATGTTCGACAGCAGTCTACTGGTCGCAAAAATCACGCATTACTGACATTATTGGCCATAAGACAGGCCAGACAAAAGCAAAATTTTTGAAGGCTCGTCTACTAACATACCATGAAGGTGAGGGCCCAAATAACCTGACAAACTAAACTGCAGATAAATTAGTAAGGTTATTAGCTTACTCATTACTGGAGAACCATAAAAGACTCGAGGATTGAGGAGAGAATCAGCAAGCTATAAATATGCAGAGAAGACAGACAGGTTATTCCCTTAATCATTACTAGAGAACCACAAAGCCTCACGGGTGAAGGAGTGGAGTATCAGCAAGATACAAGTTGGCATATATAGTTGCAATTCATGCATAGGACCCCACAAACAGTCGCTGTGTTTGCTATGCTGATGTTTTAGAATAGTTGAACGGCAGAAGCCACACAGGAACAGATCATCCTAAGGAGCTCCACATGCCTCTGAGAGTCAACAAGCACTTGGATTAGGCCTAAACATGCCAATCCAATTGAGGTTTACCAAAGTCCAAAGATAGATCAAAAAGTAGTGATGATTGCTCCCATATAATTATCCCTACCCTAGGGTAGGGTAAAATTATTGATTCAAGAACAGCTTCGCAACAACACCAACACTCAAACCTTTTTCCACTATGTGAGGTCGGCTATATGAATCAATCATTACTCTTGCGCTTTATCCCTACCCTAAGATAGGGTAAAATTATTGATTCAAGAACAGCTTCACAATAACACCAACACTCAAGCCTTTTTCTACTATAGTTCTTGAATTCCCTCACTAGCACACTAGCACATCATTGCTATTACTATATCATTTATGCAGGTGATATAGAGCCAGGAGTCTCACTGGAAGCAGATTCTCTATCCTTGGGACAGAGGTATTGTTTGCCTACCACTTACCCTCCCAGACCCTAGCGATAGCTTTTGCTATCGTTGGGATATACTGGGTACGGATGATGATGATGATGTTGTTTTTGACCCGCAAACCTAAATTATACTCTCCTTGTATGTCTCCTCATATCTAATGCATAATATGCGCCTTTAGAATCTTTCAAAACTATCATATCATCTCAACCGTGACTCAGGCCTAAGTACCTATTTTCAATTACATCTTATACCCTATATATGACATGAGTTAAATGAATTAATTGTCTCCACTGTACTCTATCACTACTCATATGCTTCCAAATTGCCACATAAATCATATCTTTATTGTCTCTCTCCATGTCTTCTTCGGTCTCCCTCTCCTACGTTTAACATGCACCTCATTCATTGTCCCTCTCCATTTCTTCTTTGGTCTCTAAAGGACAGCGCCTTCAAAAAAAATGGAATTATAGGTAGCCAATGTACATCTAAATTGGCTAAGAAAAAGATACTGTATTTGATTCACTACTCATGGGAAGAGATTGAGGCAATTCTAAGGGGAGAAGAAAAACCCGACTAAAATGAATTATTCACTTACGCAAAAAACCTTCAAAAAGAACCAAAAAAGAGAGAGAGAAGAAGTAATGGTAGCCAATGTAAGTCTATATTTGGTTATGAAAATTCAGGATTTGAAGCGATATTTACGGGTGAATTATATGAGGCAATCCAGCACCCCATAGAAGTTTTTCCAAGCATGAATAAGTCCTCAATCTATCTGCGTGAAGGTTATAGACTTATAGGGGAACAGGAGGAGACGTGAAATTCTAGACATTCGATTGCTAAAACCTCCAACTTAAGGAACCAGGACTGATCAATTGCAAGTTTGATCAGCTTTGGGCAAAAGCATCAGTACTAATCCTAATCTTAATCCTTATGGGGATAAAATCATCTGAACAAATTTTCATCCCAGTACTTAGGCTGCTCCAAAAAGGTGTACTTCTGGAGTCCATGGAATAAATTCACAAAGCCAAGGCAGGAATACAGAATTTCAGAATAAAACAACACAGAACACGCAGAATAAAGTCAATTCAATAGCTAGATTAAAAGGAATATGATAAGGATGAATACAAAAGCAATCCTTGAACAGATCTTAGGCGACAATGAGCCCTAAGCTACCCTAAGCTACTATTTGAAAATGGAGCTTTTGAGTAGATTGAACAGATATTGTTAAATGGTAGCGTAGCAGGCAAATCCAGGAGCATGACTGAAGTAGTTCAAGCATTATATAACTGAGTAAACAAGTGATGAAGGGATGTCAATCAAATGCCCAAACTTAACATGCTTCGCTGTCTGATGAAATAGATTCCAAAAGGTATTGCAAAAGATCGAATGCATTCTAAAATTGATTATAGAGCAGCTGAAGCAGTTAGCATTTAACAAAGTGGAATTAAAAGATCTAGAGTTTGTCTGAGTGATTCATACCAAGTGGGAGAATGTGGAGAAGAATTTTCAACTTCACACTAAATGTGTTTCCTAAGGAAAGGATCATGTAAGAGATTCAATACATAATCATACATGGCAAAATAGGAGGAGATCGTGTCGGAATCCATGGAAAAAAGTGAAGATCCTGCGAAGAGATTGATATAGCATAGAGGAATAGAAAGGAACCAGAAACATTTGCTCAACTTAGCAAGAGCTTTGACAATATTAATGCTATTAAATATTACTCTGACATGAGAAATAAATCAGCAAGCAAATCACCCTGGAATAAGATGGAATCCACCCAACACAGGACAAGGGCTGGTAAAGTACTACGAATGGTAAAAGACAATATCCTAACAAATCCTCACATTAAACAGAGACTACATGGGAACAAGGATAAGCCTAAACGTCCGAAGAGCAGAACACAGGATGTTGCAACACAACCTTTATAGTGTGCACTACAAAGAGAAAGGAGGCCGGGCAGAGTTCAACATGAAAAGCCTCTCCATGATAGGATGTAATTGGATCAAGGAAGAGATTGCAGAGGATCTCCGGGAAATTGGGATTCCAAAGGAAAATCAAGAAATTCCAGAACTTAAGTGGCCATAATGAATGCCTGAATCAAATTTTCAGCTGTGCGCTTCTGCTCAGATGTACCAGATATCACGGCTATACGGTCTCCCCTTGAGGATTTGGATTCTGTGACATCTACAACTGCTCCAGAGATCTGAAAGAATATGAAGGCACATAAGAACATGAATAGAAAAGAACTTTTCCTGTCAAATTTTTTATTCTTGGGACAGGTAATCAGAAAAAATAACAGAAAACATGAAGGCAACAAAAGCACAGTTCTCCTGGTACAAAATTTCAAAACATAAGCACAAATTAGGATTAGTTCTTCGCAATTTTTGACAAACATGGTTATCCAGATACATCATGTAGCGAGAGTTCCAGGAATAGTAAAGTTTCAATAAACAATGACATTGTTTCAAAGTTTTTGTTTGATGACTAAGCACGGTGTCATTGATGGCATATTTATGCACAGTATAACTTTGGTCACCAGGTAATCAATCATCAACTATCTGTTAGTTTAGGCTATTCAAACCAGCAGCCCTACTTCAAAAGACAACAGCACAAAAGGAAAATGTTTTTAGGCACTTAATCCTCAGGTTTTACAAAATCAGAACTCACATAAGAAACTTGCAGAAAGTTGTTTAGCTCACATTTGTTAAATTTGGTCAAATTATTTCAAGCAAGAAACGAAAGTTGTCCACAAGAAGCACAACTGAACAAACATACTGCCAGAAATAACATCAGAATCAGCCTCCAACACCAACCCCACTCCTCCCCCTCCCCCAAAAAAACCCATCCAAAAGAAAAAGGGAGAAAAGAAAACTGAACTTCTCTTCACTTACCACCTTGGGGGAAAAAAAGGAAACGTTCTACTCATTTTCCAACATTATTACAAAATAATTTTTTTCCAAACAATAAATAAAAGAAAAGGGAGTTCAGCTCTGAAATGAGTCTCACTGTCTCTCAGTCCTGAAGGATACACTCATGCAATTAAGCAAGAGCAAACAAATATAAAGAATGATAAAAACAATCAAACCCCAATTGTGTTGGAAGGGAGACAAACCTTGCGGATGTTCTCAAGATTCATTCCACCTTTACCCAAAACTTTCCCAACCGCATGTGCAGGAATGATCATCTCGAGAGTAGAAGGTGCAGACAACCTGCTTAGACGTTCAGAAGAAAAAGAAAGAAAGAGGTGGAAACAAGCAAGCAAGAGTTATAAGATGCAGAAGAGCACGGCGTTCATAGAAACAAGCTGATAGAATTAGCTGCTTACCCTCCGTACATTTTTGAAGAATATGAAGATAGAGAACCATAACCACTTTCTCCAAGCTATGACAAAGAAGTTATAGCAGGATCAATTAAGAATTATAGTGAAAAACAAGTACAATTACTCGGATAAAGAAAACAACCTGTGTGATGCTGACAAAAACCTATAATAAATTATGGTATACATGAAGGGAAATGTGACACCTAATGTCACTAAAAGGGAACAAAAGGATATTCACATAGCAACCGTGAACTAAGAGAAAGAACAAAACCACGTATTTAACTTATCTATCTGACATTGTAGTAAAATATTATTCTGACAACAGAATAAGCTTGTTATCTTAACCATCAAGCTCATGGTTTTTTCAGGTAAAGGAATTTGGCAATCACATACCGAAAATGATCCATATCCATAAAGGTTACTTGATGACATTAGGCCAACGCCGGACCCAGTCTCATTCCTTGGCTCATAAGCTAATGGAGCAACTGAAGGCATACTAGGTAAAACTGAAGCGACTGAATGAGCAGCACCGCCATTGTAAATAGGGTCATCAGTAGGATTAGGACGTCCTTCATGATCCTTCAGTACATCATTTCTAAGCCTCAGAACAATCTGAGTAAGAGCATCTCTCACATTACTAACTCCACCAGTAATCTGAATGTGCAAGTTGAACATCAATCACAATCACAAGCTACTCAAAATTAGATTACGCATAAAAATAATTGAAAAAAGAGGGCAGGAAAGCCTCCCAAGTTTTTTCTTTAGGGGGGAAGGGGAAAGTGAAGGGAAACATCTGAACCTCAATATGCTCATCATTGGCATCAGCAAACTTTGGTTTCTCATCTTTTGATATACGCAAGTTTGCTTTAGTTTTCTTCCGAATTTCACTAATAATTGAACCATTCTTCCCAATTATACAGCCAACCACTCTTGATGGAACTAAGAGACGCATGGTTACAGTGTCATCATCATCATCATTTATCTTAGATTGAAGCAGCAACACCGCTTCCACCGCCATGGATTTGGGGTCCTCCAAAGACTGTTAAATAGATGAAAATGATAAATTTCTACCAAATATATATCAAAGAAATAATTAAAAAATGTAACATTACATCCTGCTTTTCCTGTTATATAATTAAGAAGGTACTAGCCTTCTTTCAAAAAGACAACTTTAGACTCAAATGTACTAACAAGCCACAACCACCAGGCTGCAACAAAGAGCTGTCCTAAAAAAAACATACAAGTAGAATCTGGAGAGGGACAGAGAAAAAAAAAAGTATTTGAAAAAACAGCCACGTATCCTGACAGCTTGACATAAACTCAGGGCAACAATATGAAAACAAGCCAACATGCACATTTTCAAAATTTTGCCCAACCCTAAAAAAAATACTGAGACACAATAATTAAATTACAAATATAAATTATATCCCCAACGTACAATACGGACTTAAATCACATAACTCGTTGCCAGGCCAACAAAATTTTTGGAGAACAATGCAACAGAACAGGGAGAAACAAGAGCAGGATAAAGATAGGCACTTCTACAAGGAGCAGCCCCTGCCCATTAAACATTATAGAATGGTCCCTCCTTCTCAAAGATATTATCTACTACCTATCTTGGACCGTTCAAAAACATTGTCAACAAAAATGGAAGTGCATTAACAACCAAAGTTCCATATTCTCCTTGCAATTACATCTGAAATTAATTCAAGAGAAAAAAAGACTTCGAAAATTGGTAGAATGGGAATATATAATCAAACACTTCCACAACCTAGTAGTCGATAATTACTCCTAAAATGGTGTGTCAAGTCAATTGAGACAATATTTTCGAGATGGAGAAAGTACAAACTAGATACATGCAGGTGTTGAAGATTTGTAAAAGGTGCATAGGGTCGAGAGAATGTCAGACTAATAAAAGCCAACAATGATGGAAGCATCCCATTTTCATTTTCTCATGGCAGGCAACAAAAGAAATTCACAAAAAGTTACCAATACAACAGAAGATATCTATTGATGGTCTAGAATAGCACCTTAGCAGAACAAAGGAAGATCAATAACTAGCAAAGAAAGTGCCTAATCACAAAAACTTCTTTTAACAATAAATTAGATGGTACAGCCTACCTCTGTTGAAATAACAGTGATGATACAGACGTCACGACCACCCTTCGCATCTTCAACTTCAACCCGGGCACCAGTGGCCTGCCTCACACTTTTTATGGAACTACCACCTTTGCCAATAACCCGGCCAATCTTGTTACTTGGACACACTACTCTTATGTTCAACTCCTCAGAGCGTGATCCACTACCATAGCTAGACACCACAGGAAGAGCAGATGAATAAACTGGAACAGTATCAGCATAACCTGAAAAGTCTGACAGATGACCAGGACCCAAAACTGAAGTAACAGATCTTGAAGATAACATAGGGTCTAGGGATGGATAAAGTCCAGTTGCAGAGTAGATGGGAACATCTGAAGGTATGATAATGCTGGGAGGCACTTCCGGCACATTAGTATCAAGTGGAATATCTTCCTTTGGAGTAAACTTGTACATGATTGCAGAAACAGCAAAAAGTGCCTTCTTAACCCCATCAGATTCACCAGATATCTACTTGTAGAAAAATCAAATATGCAAAACAAGCAACAGTGTAACCGATGAGAACTTGCCAAAAATAACTGAACACCCTACTAAGTCAACTAATACTAACCACAAAACACGTAAGAGAAAGAGAGGAAGAGGGGGGGGGGGGGGGAGGAAGTAAAATGAAACAATGTTCCCGTTTCAATAAATAATTTGCGACAGAACAAAACAAAGAGAATTCATGACTGACCAGAACAAAGTTGTCAAAGTTCAGCGCACAAGAATGAGTGGGATCACTGGTATCCTTCGCTACAATTTTAATGTTCGTCTGTGTCCTGTTTCTTAGCTTCTTTATGGTGCACCCAGATTTCCCGATGATATTAGCAGACTGGCTAGATGGAACAAGAAGCTGGCATTCCTCCTTATCTTTCTGCTTTCTGTTGTCAGAATCCCTCACTTGGGTAACAGCATTTGCAATTGCTTCATAAACTCGCAGAAGGGCGTCTTGAGCAGAGCAATAGGGTTCTCTCCGGTCATATTCTTCATCAATTTCTACGTCTGCCTTCTCCTTAACATAGCAATAAATTGTTATGACCCTATCCTTGGCACCTGGAAAGGGATCCACAACCTTAACCTTGGCCCTTGTATCTTGTCTGATTGAATTTATTACTTTCCCATTCTTCCCAATAACACTTCCAATGGCATTATCCGGACAGAGTATCCTATATACAACTAATTCATCATTGCCCTTGTCGTCTCTATCCGTCCGCCTCCGAGAATTCTTATTGTCACCATCATCCCTACGATTCCTCTTACCAGTATCACCCATTCTTCAGAGTCTGTGACTTGGTTTCCTTAATCCAGGCAAAGTTACACAATAAGAGACAATCCACCTATCTCAAAAGAAGGATAACCACCAAGAAAACAAGAAACGAAACAGTTAGCAGTAAAAGAGGATAAAAATTTACAAACAGAAGTAGAAAGATTCAATCTTGCGCTCACTAAAAAAACAGTTCTTACCCAAAAACAAAATAACAAGACCTCCCACTGGTCACAACAATCAAAGCTGCTTAAATTAATTTCTTTTAACAATTATCAAACAAAACCAAACAATTCTACAAATAAAAACAGAACCCCAGACGATTGCAACTGAGGAATCAACAAACAAGTCATTCTAAATGAAAGGGACAAAGCAATTTTGAAAATTAAAAAGGGAAACAACAACAAAAACCTATAAAAAAAAAGCCCTTTTTTCGCTCTTCCATTCCTTATGTGTAAGTAAGCGAATACAATTCAACGCACCAACTAAAAGCAGAGACAGGTGAAATCTTGGCAATAAGAAGGCGCCTGAAACGGAAATGAAGAAACAAGAAGTAATTTTAAAGGCTGTTGGGAGTGAAATTTGATTGAGAGGGGAAGGAGGAGGGGAGGGGAATTGCTGGGCAGCTCTTCGGGTTAAAAACGAATCGAAGGATTTTCGTCCTGGCGTAGGCTTAGGTTAGGGTTTGAGATATTTGTGAGACCGAGTGATATCGAATTGGGGAAATTCGTATAATTAATCGAAACTGAATATGATGACAGACCCTTAAATAATATATTGCTGTGACAAGTAATATAAATCATGTAGATTTTTTATTAGAGAAAATATAAATAAAATAAATAGTACATGAAAGCCTGCAAACTTTGTATGCAATTTAATCATCATCATCATCCGGATTCAGTATATTCCAACGACAACAAAAACTATCGTTAGGGTCTGAGGAGGGTAAGTAGTAGGCAGACAATACCTCTATTGCTTTTGATTTTGATTTTTTTTCTTTTCTTGAGATGGCTTTATACTTTCTAGAAAATATATAGAAAAGAATATTTCTTAGAAAAAGTTTGAGAAAGAAAATGTATTTGAGAAAGGAGTGTTACAAGCAACTAAATACCTTTTTTTTTCTTCTCAACAAAATTGTGAATGGTTAATCAGTAGAATCATTCGAATCTATGTACTAATCAGTGTAAAGTTTATGTAGGAAAAAAAATAAGAGATCAATCGATATAATCTCTACTCTTTAACATAATTGAGTTTTCTTTTTATTTATCATTTTTATTGATTACTAAAGTTGTGTATTAAAGTCAAATATCAAAATAATAAACTACATCATCGTCATCATCCAGACTGAGTATATCCCAACGACAGCAAAAATAATAAACTACATAGTCTTTTTAAAAGAACACGTATCCTTTATGTGGAGTTTACTGTATATCATTTAATAAAACTACGTGTTTTGTCTTTTTGACATCTTACGTTGACAACAACTTTTTGAATGATCCCAATCTTATAATTTCAACCATGGGAATGGAAGTTGATTCGGTCCGACTATCTAACCTATGCATTTGAACAAGTTGCTTCACTTATTAATACATGTTAATCTGTCTTGACTCCCTAGCTGAACCAAGAAAACAATCGACTCGTTTGGTTTAATAAGAAACCAACAAGTCCCAAGGCCTTGGAGTATTGTTTTTACTTATTTAAATTAGCGTAAATTATATTTCCTTTTTATGTAGTTTGACAAAATACACAAAGACCTCTTTTATTTTTTTTTGTTATTTACCTACATATGTTTTTAAACTTAAAAAAAATTAAATAATTTTCAGATCAAACCATAAAAAGTGGATTGACTTTTATACCTTTACTACTTTAATAGAATTACACACCATCCCACGCTCCACCACCTCCCCTCCTGCTCATTCAAAATACCATCTTTGCTTTGTTTCCCAAAAAAAAAAAAACCATCTTGCCTGATTATTTTAAAGGCCATTACTGATTGAAAATGTTCTAAAGCTGAAATAATCTTCTAATTTCACACCCAACAGAAGAAATTATCATAAATCAAGAAGTGAAAAAAGTAGACAAGCCGATAGAT
>AP025064.1:30003532-30026529 GCA_036186865.1 Eustoma russellianum
AAAAAAGTAGACAAGCCGATAGATTATGGGCTAACCAGCTACCCGAAGGTGCCCGAATGTCCATTCAACTACCTCCGTTTTTGCTCCTAGATGTGAGTCCATATGAAGAATTTATAGATGTTTGGGTCATCAGGCCAGTAAACTTTTCCCGGAATATGCTGAATTAGCCAGCCGAGACCTGTAAATGCTTCCCGCAATATTTTGCAGAACTTGGAATTTCTTTGCAGATGCAATGATTATGAATCAAGAAATTTTCTTGTTGATCATAGCCATAAATATCCTTAAATTCCACAGCCCTTTAATAATCATCCGTCTCAGAAATATAAGCATATGCATACGTCTCAATACATATTTCTTATCACACCCAGCTGGATACTCGATAGGAGAATGGGGTAATTCCTTGTACTTTCGGGTAAAGGGAGTCTTAAGATAAGGGTTCTTCTGACAAAACAAGGTTTAAGGAATTATATATAGCAATTGAATAAATTGGAAGTAGAGAAGGGAGGATTAAGTGGTTTGTCAGAATCAAGAAAATCAAGGCTCTTTTGCTTTGTGGGGATGATTTGTTGGAGAAATTGAAATGGGTGAATGAGAAATTAATTCTCAAAGTGGATGGAAAACGCGGTTGCGTGGTTACGTTTAAACAAAACGCGGTTAAGTTTGATAAGGCGTTCGGTTATGGTTTAAATCGAACGGTTGTTTAAATCTTATTCAAACGGTATCCTTCGATATAAGATAAGATCAATCTGGTTTGATCTAACGGTGGCAGGGAAGGCAGCTTTAATCTAATGGCCGAGATTTAAACTGTCCTAACCACCCCAACCAAATATGGTTTCCATCTAACGGTCCAGGTTTAAACCTGCGAATCAATCTTTGATCTAAAGGCTGAGATTAAACCTTCCTAATCTAGATAGGAGGTTTTAATCTAACGGCCTAAATCAAACTACGGTTTTGATCCAACGGTCACGGTATCTTGTTCTCCAACCGACTCCCCTATGTAAACAGGGCAAAGGGTGCATTCATTTCATAACATTTTCTAGCTTTCATAGCATACTACTTTCATAGCATCCGACTCTTGCATATCGTCCGAGAGAAGTCAGGACATTCGAAGGTTCGAAGTAGTTCAAGTTCTGCAGTGCCACTCAACTGAACAGGTACCCGTTGTATCCTGGGAGACGATTGCTCACACCGGTTGGGCACAGTATACCGGAGCAATACGTCTTAAGGACAGAGTCCTCGACTCGCCTCGGGTTTGATTTATTTTATTTTGCTGTTTCATATGCACACGTTGAACGACTGCGTCTTGGTACAGGATTGATTGTCTCCAACAATCTTAAGGCGTATTTCTATTCAATTATTTATGTACCGTTTTTTTATTTACGCAAAAGCAGTATTCATACTGATTTGCAGTCTACTTCTACTCCTTTCTTAAATCTGATTCTATTCTGATCTATTCGTTTTGATCAACTGAACAGTAATCTGATGGAGAACGCAAGCTCAGGCTTGGTTCAAGGTGCAGACATACAGAGTTCTGCTCCAATGGCACCAACTGCTGGGGTGCCAAGACATGCTCCCCCTACACAGGGTCCTGCAGTGGCCCAAGTGGAGAAACCGGAGAAGTTCAGTGGAAGCTTCTTCAAACGCTGGCAGCAGAAGATGCTGTTCTTCTTGACTGCCATGGGGTTGGCGAACTTTTTGACTGAGGACCCGCCTATGGTGGATCCGCTGGAGGACCAAACCCAGAATATGCAAAACCAACATTTTGTTGAAGCATGAAACTTCAATAATTATGTTTGTTTGAGCCATATTCTGAGTTGTTTGGACAACTCCTTGTATGGTTTGTATTGCACGTACAAAACCGCAAAGTCTTTGTGGCAGGATTTGGAAAAGAAATACCGTACGGAAGATGCCGGCACTAAGAAATTTATTGTCGGCAAATTCCTGGATTTCAAAATGTCTGATTCTCGCACTGTTGTTTCTCAAGTTGAGGAACTTCAGACGTTGGTTGCCGAGATGGAAGAGGAGGGCATGTTGCTCAATGAATCTTTCGTCGTGACAGCAGTGATTGAGAAGATACCTCTTTCTTAGAGGGAATTCAGAAGCTATCTCAAACACAAGAGAAAAGAGATGACATTGGAAGATCTGATTGTTCGACTCCGCATTGAGGAGGACAATCGTAAATCTGAGAGAGCGCCACAATCAAGCTCTGGTCAGGCTAAGGCCCATATTGCGGAGGCCAAAAAAAAGAAAGGCCAACTCGGGGTGAACAAGAAAGGCAAGCAGATCGCCAAGAAGTTCACCGGGAAATGCTACAACTGTGGCATTCATGGGCATGTCAGCAATGAATGCAGAAAGCCCAAGAAGAAGCAGACCAATGCAAAGGCCAACATAGTCGATGCATTGGATGATCTGAATCTCTGTGCGGTGGTCTCAGAGTGCAACGCTGTGGGGAACATACGCAAATGGTGGCTTGATACTGGCGCCACTAGACATGTTTGTTCCAGCAGAGAGATGTTCACGGAGTACCAGCCCGGGAACAATGAACAACTTTACATGGGAAACTCGGCCTCCTCGAAGATCGAAGGCGAGGGCAAAGTTGTTCTGAAGCTCACATCAGGGAAGCATCTGACTCTGCAGAATGTGATGCACGTCCCTGACATTTAGAAGAATTTAGTATCTGGATCTCTTCTAGTCATGCATGGTTTTAGACTAGTGTTAGAATCTAATAAAGTTATTCTTTCGAAAAATGGCATGTATTTGGGGAAGGGGTACTTGTCGAATAGGATGTTTAAATTGAATGTCATCACTATTGTACCCAAAAGAGATTTGCCCGCAGAGGCTAATAAAAATGCTTCCTCTTCTGCTTACATGCTTGAGTCTTCTTGTTTATGGCATTTTTGTTTGAGACATGTTAATTACAAGTCAATACAACGAATGAGTAATCTTGACTTATTGCCCAAACTGGACTTTAGTAATAAAGGAAAATGTCAAATATGTGTTGAAGCGAAGATGGCAAAGGCGCAATTTCCTTCAATAGAAAGGAACACTGAACTTTTGGATTTAATTCATACCGATGTGTGTGATTAAAAATTTGTGCAAACAAGAGGTGGTAGAAAGTATTTTGTAACTTTTATCGACGATTGCACACGATACTGTTATGTATATTTGCTAAGTAGCAAAGACGAGGCTCTTGATGCTTTCAAGGATTATAAAAATGAAGTTGAGAATCAACTTAGCAAACGAATTAAAACAATTCGTAGTGATAGAGGTGGCGAATATGATACACCGTTTAATGAATTCTGCTCAGAACATGGCATTATTCATCAAACGACTGCACCATATTCACCTCAATCGAATGGTATTGCTGAACGCAAGAACCGTACTCTAAAAGAGATGATGAATGCTATGTTGATAAGTTCGGGTTTACCTCAGAACTTGTGGGAGGAAGCAATTCTCTCAGCCAACGTCATTTTAAATAGAATTCCATCTAAGAAGATGGATGTAACCCATACGAGCTTTGGAAAGGCCACAAGCCTAGTTACAAATACTTGAAAGTGTGGGGGTGTCTGGCAAAGGTTGTTGTACCTAAACCAAGACAAGTTAAAATTGGGCCTAAAACAATGGATTGCATATTTATCGGTTATGCAACTAACAGTAGTGCATATCGAATCTTGGTGCACAAGTCGGATATTCCTGACATACATGAAAACGTTGTCATGGAGTCAAGGAATGCAGTGTTCTTTGAAGATGTCTTTCCGAGGAAAGACAAAATTTAAGAAGAAACAAGATTTGGTAAGCGAATGCGTGAGGCGACTCCTCAAGTAGATGAGGAGCTTCGTCAAAGCAAGCGTGCCAGAATGCCAACTTTGTTTGGACCGGAGTTTCTAACCTATATGGTAGAAAATGAGCCGAGGAACTTTTCCGAGGCTATGTCAACTCCAGAAGCTCCATTCTGGAAAGAGGCAATTGACAGTGAGATAGACTCAATTCTTCAAAATCACACTTGGGAGTTGGTTGACCTTCCACGTGGAAGTAAACCACTTGGTTGCAAGTGGGTTTTCAAGAAGAAACTGAAAGAGGATGGGTCTATTGAAAAGTATAAAGCCAGGTTGGTAGCTAAAGGCTATCGACAGAAGGAAGGCTTTGACTTTTTTGATACCTACTCACCAGTGACAAGGATCACTTCTATAAGGATGCTAGTTGCAATTGCTGCAGTCTATAACTTGAAAATCCATCAGATGGATGTGAAGACTGCTTTTCTGAATGGTGAGTTGGATGAAGAAATCTATATGGAACAACCCGAAGGGTTTGTGGTTCCAGGACAAGAGTCTAAAGTTTGTAGACTCGTTAAATCGTTGTACGGACTTAAGCAAGCGCCTAAACAGTGGCACTTGAAGTTTGATCAAGCTATGTTAGTTAATGGTTTCAAGATCAACGAGTGTGACAAGTGTGTCTACATTAAGAGCACACAGAATGCATATGTGATAGTGTGTCTCTATGTAGATGACATGCTAATCATGAGAAGTACTCGGGACATAATCTTAAACACGAAGAAGATGTTGATGAGAAACTTCGATATGAAGGATATGGGAGTTGCCAATGTTATTCTAGGAATTAAGATTTCTAGGGTGACTGAGGGACTCATACTGTCACAAACTCACTATATTGAATCAGTTCTAAAACGGTTCAATATGGTTGATGTGAAACCAGTAAAGACCCCGCTCGAGTTAAGTGTGCACTTAAGGAAGAACCGAGGCGAACCTGTAGCTCAGTTAAAATACTCTCAGGTAATCGGGAGTCTGATGTACATAACAAATTGTACAAGACCAGACTTAGCTTGTTCAGTAAACAAGTTGAGCAGATTTACCAGTAATCCAAGTGATGATCATTGGAAAGCTCTTAACAGAGTAATGAGGTATCTTATATACACAATGAATCTTGGATTACATTATACGAGATATCCAGCAGTATTAGAAGGATATTGCGATGCAAATTGGATATCAGACAGTAAGGACTCGAAGTCCACCAGTGGATACTTGTTCACGGTTGGTGGTGCTGCTGTGTCGTGGAAATCCACGAAACAAACATGCATAGCTCGGTCCACTATGGAAGCTGAGTTCATAGCGTTGGACAAAGCTGGGGAAGAGGCTGAGTGGCTTCGGAATTTTCTGGAAGATATTCCGTGCTGGCCTAAGCCGATCGCTCCTATTAGCATACACTGTGATAGTCAGTCAGCTATAGGACGTGCTCAAAGCAGCATCTATAATGGTAAGTCACGACACATACGTCGAAGACATAACACCATTAAACAGTTGATCTCTAATGGCGTGATTTCCATTGATTATATAAAATCAATGGAGAATCTTACGGATCCGCTTACAAAAGGCTTGCCTAGAGATCAGATGTCAAGATTGACAAACGGAATGGGACTAAAGCCCATAATGCAAGGATCTTTGTAATGGTAACCCAACCTTGTTGACTGGAGATCCCAGAATCTTGGTTCAATATGACAATTAAGTTATGAAGATTCAGTTAGCACTTACTCATTCCGTCTGATAAAAGTGCTGTCTGCAGAGAATTTAGGGTAAGCTAAAGCTTTTAATGATGTCCTATATCTTGATATGTCAAGTGGAGTATGACAGAATACTCTTGATAGGAATCACCTATGTAAGTGTGAAGTGGGGCCGCTTCTATGAGAAAGTCTAGGAGGCAAGATTTCTCTAAAACACTTTCTGAAACCAGGTTGTTCATGGCCAAAACGAACACAACCATGAGAACCAAAAGGATGTTAAAGGAAATATTGTGTGAGTATCGTTGTCTTGGTTCACAACAAAGGCTGGCTAGTTCAAGACATCAAGTCACTATTTAGCCGAGTGAATCCGATGGTACGTCACTATGAAAGGTTCAAAGCCAGAAGCTACCTCTTCTGATGCAATATTTTCTTGTCTGACTTCTCCTTAGAGTCTGCATATGCATTTGCATTAATTTCCATTCATGTGGGGGATTGTTGGAGAAATTGAAATGGGTGAATGAGAAATTAATTCTCAAAGTGGATGGAAAACACGGTTGCACGGTTACGTTTAAACAAAACGCGGTTAAGTTTGATAAGGCGTTCGGTTATGGTTTAAATCGAACGTTTGTTTAAATCTTATTCAGACGGTATCCTTCGATATAAGATAAGATCAATCTGGTTTGATCTAACGGTGGCAGGGAAGGCAGCTTTAATCTAACGGCCGAGATTTAAACTGTCCTAACCACCCCAACCGAATATGGTTTCCATCTAACGGTCCAGGTTTAAACCTGCGAATCAATCTTTGATCTAAAGGCTGAGATTAAACCTTCCTAATCTAGATAGAAGGTTTTAATCTAACGGCCTAAATCAAACTACGGTTTTGATCCAACGGTCACGGTACCTTGTTCTCCAACCGACTCCCCTATATAAACAGGGCAAAGGGTGCATTCATTTCGTAACATTTTCTAGCTTTCATAGCATACTACTTTCATAGCATCCGAGTCTTGCATATCGTCCGGGAGAAGTCAGGACATTCGAAGGTTCGAAGTAGTTCAAGTTCTGCAATGCCGCTCAACTGAACAGGCACTCGTTGTATCCTGGGAGACAATTGTTCACACCAGTTGGGCACAGTATACCGGAGCAATACGTCTTAAGGACAGAGTCCTTGACTCACCCCGGGTTTGATTTATTTTATTTTGCTGTTTCATATGCATACGTTGAACGACTGCGTCTTGGTACAGGATTGATTGTCTCCAACATGATTCACAGCGTACAGATTCACCTTCCCCTCTGAAAATCCTACTCAAGTCATGAAGAAGAAGACAAAAGGGTATGTTTTATTTTGTTACAAAAAAAAAGGACTTTAGGTGATCTTTACATCATCTCTTATAGTTCTAATGTTTTCTGACAAAAATTTATCTGTGTTGCACCGACTCCTAATCTGAATAGTTATTTTAGTATAAAAACACGGAAGAATTAAAGGTCAAAAAACAAAGTAGATACGGTCTCTCGTATACTTCACCAAACCATATAAAAGAAAAGGAACATATACAGAGAACTAAGAAGTTTCATATGGTCATACGCCCACTCTCATTTAGTCATTCTCATACCGTTTTAGAACAGAAATGAAGACCTTGATATTGAAGACTTACGTGGTTACAAGTTTTGAGATTGATGGGAGAATTAATCTTGATATTTTAATATATAATTATTATGGTATATGCTGTATATTTTTTATATTTATTATCATGGGTTGCATTGAAGTTTTTGGATGAGTTGTTGAAGGTTATATTGAAGTTGTTTTTTTTTGTTGCCTAATGTATGTTGTTTCGGACCTTAGTGTTTCAGTTTATGGAAGGAATGGTATTATCGATCATTCATTCATACATACATACATACGTACGTACGTACGTATATACATACATATATATATATATATTATAATTTTTTATGGAGATATTACAACCATTGACACGGTCTCTCACTAGTTTGATTTTCAAATACAATGTCTACATGGATGTAAACTTCAATGACTAAGAGGCATATTGTTTTTCTGTCATCATGATTCTCTCTGTTATACTTAATTTATGATCAATTGTCCAATCCTCAATCTTCTTTCATGTCTCATGTGGTTAGAAGATGTTTTGAACCTTTATTAGTTCCTTGTGCGAGAGGGAGACATGGAAGATTTCAAGAGCTTTTTCTTCTAGCTCTTCTTATCCTTCTAATTCCTTCGTGACTATTTTCTCATTTTTATCCAACCTAGTAGGTGGAGGTATTCTCTCTATAAACCATTCTCCATATAGCCACATCCACACAAATATGAACTCATTCTATATTTCAATAATGAATAGTTTTGAGGATCAAACAGAAGAATGTTGGTGTTTGGTGCTATGAATATAGTGGATGGTTTGGGAGTTGAGTTATATGAGGTAGAGACTGTCATTGCTATATTTTCCAATTATCTTTAATCTTGTTACTTGCGAAAATTGGCCAAGAAATCAAGGTTGTGCTCTGATGCCAATTTTTAGGTCCGTACCAATCATTCTAGATGGAAGGTGAATAGGGTGTTGGACATTTTTTTTGGAATTTTCTTGGTTTAGCTCACTCCAACTCAAATGCTCTCGAAAATAAGAAAGAAGAAGACGAAATATAATGAGTTTGTGACACATATTTAGAGTGGTTCGAATCTCTTTTATTGCACAAACACTTTATGCAACATCAACACACAACTTCAACAAAGTTCTGCTGAAGAATTTTCATCAAATGAGTTTCAGGGAATAAGAAAAATTACACTTTCAAATAAGTCAAAATCACAAGCAAGAGATCAAATATGTTTAGTTCCTCTTATTTTAGATTTCTACTCTCACAATACAACAATAAAAACAAACAACAAGAGCTTAACAAGATTTGAACACGTTTGCACATTTGAAAGCTTTTTACAATAATGAGGGATGAAGCTTGAATGATGAAAGCGTGTAAATGTCACATCTGAGCTTCTTCAATATATAGAGGGTGTGATCCATATTTTTGTAGCCTCCATAAAGTCTTCAACTCAATCAAGTGTCTTGAAGATGTCCAAATAGTCTTTAGCCATCCTATAATTGGGTTTAATGCTCCATAGCCACCCTAGAATATCTTAGACATATTTACAATAGCCAGAAAACATTACATAATCAACTTGGGTAGGATGGAGAGAGAAAACACTTTAAATCTTCTTTGAATTTGTTTGCACGACTATAAAAATTTGAATTCATGATGACATCAATCGATATATGTGAGGATATGTTGTTGGACAGTGTGATTTCAATTTGGATTCAGGATGATACCAATCAATCTATATGAGGGTATAATGTATATCGATCGATCTATGTGAGGGTATGCTATACGTCGATCTATCTATGTGAGTGTATGATGTTAGACAATGTGGTTTTAATTTGAATTCAGGATGGCATCGATCGATCTATGTGAGAATATTATGTACATCGAGTGATCTATGTGAGGGTATACTGTCACATTGATCGATCTATGTGACGCTATGATGTCACATTGATTTATTTATATGAGAGTATGATGTATACATTGATCTCTATTAGCCATCTATGTCAGAGTATGATGTATACATTGATATCTGTTAGAGATCTATGTCAGGGTATGATATTATTTTCTTATTGTTCAACCTTTGTTATTTTCCAAGTATAACATGACTTTTCAATCATTTTTCAAACGTTTTTTAAACTTCATCGAACGTTTCATGTTCCAACATGTCTTCTTATGCGATGATGAAACTTTATCAGTCACTATAGCTGATAATTTATTGTCCAAACAAAAAGAAAATTAGTGAAAGTGCTTAAAGAACATAGGAAGACTATAAGATGGTCTATTGGTATGCTAACGCTATTATCCCCGATAATGCAATGTATCCTATTAGAGGATAACTCCAAACCAATTCGTCAAACATGAAGAAGATTAAACCCTCTAATATGGATGCAGTTTAAAAGGAAACCATTAAAAGTATGAATGATATATCCAATCTCTGATAGACAATAGGTTATTCCAGCTCAAGTAGTGCCAAAGAAACCTAGCATTACTGTGCTTGAAAATGACATCCATTCAACATAAATAATTTTATACTAATTTTAAAATTTGAATTACATAGAGAGATCTTAAATTAACGCATTTAAAAATCAAAATCTATAAATACCCAAAAAAAGAAAAAAGAAAAAAAGGAAAAAGATCTGCATGAATTGCTTTCTCTTTTCTTTTAAAAACAAAACTCATGGTATTATACTCTGTCACGTTGTCTACTTTTGTACATGGTAGATGCAAATACTTTTAGGACAATAACTTTGTTATGTTTGGGATTAATTTTCTAAATTATATTTGTGCTCTTATGATGATTTATCATCTATCGTCCATATTTTCTAACAATATTATGGTTCTTATGATTTATCATTATCGTCCATATTTTCTAACAAGATTATGGTTATTATTAATTTTGTAACTTTATACTAAATGGACTAGTAAATTTTGTTGAGAAATATGTTTGGATGATTTTCAAAGTCATAATTTTAAGTGGTGAATACTTAAATAATGCCACACATGGTGTTATAAGTGATAAAAAGTTGAATAAGTGACGAAAAATGGCATCGATCTCTCAGGATAATGTCCTTCGATCGATCGATGTAAACCGATTCCTCACATCGATCGATCCATGTAAGATAGAGAAAATCCAAAACCTTAATGTGAGACATCGATATCTCAAGCAGAGGCACTTCGATCGATCGATGTCTAGGGTTTTTAGAATTTTTTTCTAAAATGTGATAAAATGGTTGTTTCATTTACATATGTTTCATACATGTGTATTATGCTGTTATTATGTGATTTTGATGAATAATATGCTTTGTGACTAATATGCCCTGGTAGTTTCTACAACTTACCAAAAAGGAGTAAAAGTGGTATTTTGAGTTCTTGTAGCTACTCAGCAACGGTGAAAATTATTCAACGACTTCTTTATCTCCTATTTATTATCACAAAGGTGTTATCATATCTATTCCTGACCATCAGGGTCATTTTTGGAGTTTTCTCTAAACAGGGGCATTTTGACCATTTTGCCCCCCACTGGCAATTTTGTCATTTTACTCAAGGAAATTTCTTATCTTATTATCTTTATTATGGAGTTCATTTATGGTATTCTTGAAGATTATTTGGTGGTAATCTGTTATATTCTCTCATTTGATGATATTATCAACGGTAACGGGATATGTGACGGTATTCGATGTCACATTCTATTTTTTCTTGAAGATCTCCTTATATATGTTATTGGAGATTCTCATTCATCATCTTGCAGAGATTTTAAGTGTGTTAATGATGTGAAATTCATCACGACATACAATGAGTAAAATTGTGGAATTTCGGATTATATGTTGACATAATCTTGTCAACTCTTATTTATTACTTTCTCTTCAAAAATCTGAGTTTGTACACATATATACAGCCTCCAAAACGTCATTATAACGGCGGAAATGGGTGGTGTATTTATTTTATGACATGATGACAAGTGGACCAACTAAAAACAAGCTAGTTGGCGAAATTGCCAACTTGGAATTTTTGAGTTTGAAACCAATGGCTAGTAGGTTGGTTTTGGAGCTTATTTTTTGAGTCAAATGACAGCCCTCACATGCGTTATTCTCATGGCAATACGTTGAAGTATTCTTGTAGTATATTACTTTCTTATTATCTTCATTTTTAAAGGATAATCAAGGCATTTCCATGGTGGAAATTTCGGCCAAACAAGAATGACAAGGTGGACAATCATTCTTCTTTATGTTGCCAAGTGTACAAGGTGATTATGTGGCCAACAAATGAGGTGAAAGACAACTAGAGTTGATGATGAAGATGTTGACACATTGGAGGTCTTATCTTCAAGTCCTATTTCACACTATAAATAGGAGGCAAAGGTGAAGAAGAATAACACAATACTTTGAAGCAAACTTGAAGATCCTTCTTGCTATTCTATTCTTCTTGATTCATTCTTTCTGTAGCTAAGGTGTTTCATTTCTTCTTGTTTTTGAGCTACATTATACACGCCTCTTGTGTTGATTTTGTAAGATTGGTTAGCCAAGTTATAAGGCTACACCAATAGGTGGTAGAGGTGTTGTAACCAAAAGTTACAAGAGGTGATCATCCAAGTCTTGAATAGAGTTAGTGTTTAACCCAAGGATCAAGCTTGGTTCTTGTTGTATTTGTGTTCATATCATAGTGTAATCCAAGGAAATGTGTTCTTTGGGACTGGAGTAGGTCACATTGACCAAACCAGGATAATTCTTTGGTGTTTTTGTCTTCTTTCTACTTTTCTATTTTCTGTCTGTTTTCACTGCAGATTTCACACAACTTCACACGTCTTGAAAAAATAGCAAAACATTTCAAAATTCATGATTTTTGATAGAGTTATACTTCAGATTGTTAGTTTCATTTGTAACAAGAATCATTGATTTGAGCAAAGGAAAGTTAGTCTTTTAGTCGTTGCAAGATAACTGCTTCCATTCTGGCTGCAATCTGGCTAGTCTCAAGGAAACTTGAATTCTGATTTCATCAACAATAGGTTCCGTCAGGGTCTTTTGGAAACTTAAACTATACATCCTAAGGAGTGTTTTGACATAAAGATGAACCTTTTTGGTTGAGTAATTAAAGAGAAGCACGTTTTCAAATTTCATCACTATTCTGTCCAATTCTGTCGAAATTGACCATCTGAATCTCTTTATTTGTTTGAAGGGCCAAAAGATCTGATTTTTCCCCATTTTAGACAGAGTCTAGTCAAGATATTGAAGTTGATTTCTGAAAAGTTTCATAATTTTTGGAATTGTGTACACTGACTTTTGAATTTTTTAAAAAGGGTACTGAATATGAGTAGCTCTAAGATTCTATTTTCAAAGGGGATTTTTATTCAAGGGTAGTAGTGTAATTTCTGCTAACCACTATTCAACCCCCTCTAGTGGTGTTTATTGCAGATGTACGGTCTAACAATTGGTATCAGAGCCAGACCAACATCACTCTAAGAAGCAACATCAACACCGTCCTAAGAAGACAAGGCCAAGACCCAAGAATTCATAGCAGCCTGCTTATCTCAAATCAAAGGTATATACAATGACCATAGTTTCTCACAAAGGTTAATTGGAAGGTATGTCTATACGACACCCTCCTTTTTTCGGCTGTAATAATTTCGTTCATTGGAAACTTAGGATGAGACTATTCTTAATGACTATAGACATCGATTTATGGTTTATTGTTAATGATGAGTCGTACATTACAATGAAAATTGTGCAAGTTACTGGAATCACACAAGAAGTTGAGAAATATAAAAGCGAATGGTCTATAGAAGATAAGAAAAGAATTTCCATGAATGCTAAAGCCATGCAATAACTTTTGAATGGACTTAGTGCTTCTGAAGCAGGTTATGTATCAAATTGCACTAGTGCACACGATATTTGAAAATCACTAGAATTAAAGCATGAAGGTATTAGCAGTGCAAAAGAATCAAAAATAAACATGCTTATGTCTGAACTTGAATCTTTTAAAATGTTGCCGAACGAATCCTTAGCATCTATGGATTTGAGGATTACTAACATTTTCAATGTACTTGAAGCTTTAGGTAATCATTTACCAACAACGAAAAAGTTCAAAAAGTGCTATGGAGTCTTCCTGCTAAATGGGATCCGAAGGTAACAGCAATTGAGGAGACAAGTCAATTACTACATGGATGAATTGATTGGTTCACTTAGAGTATATGAGGTAAAACTGAACCAACGAAAGTCTGAATCATCTAAATCATCCGGTAATTCTATTATTTTAAAATCAACTGAGTCACATATAAATAATGATGAAAGTAATAGCGAAAGTGAATTAGACGATGATTTAATATTGATAGCTAAAAAACTCAAAAAGTTTTTCAAACGGCCTAATAAGAATAGACAACAGTCTTCTTCTTATTCTTCTCAACCTAAGAAAAATAACTCTAATAACAACAAGTGATATAATACGGAGTTCAAATGTTACGAATATGGCCAAAAAGGACACATTTCATATGATTGTCCGACAAGAATAATAATAATAATAATAATAATAATAATAATAATAATAATAATAATAATAATAATAAGCAAGACAAAAAGGCGTAAAAACCTAATGCAAAGGAGCCCAAATCGACAAAAGGCAAATGGGCAATAAAGGCCAGCACACAGAGCGACTCCTTTAATTCAGAATCAGAAATGACGAAGCTCAAGTCTGCTTTGTATCCAGTGACGTAATTTCTTCTTCTGATGTAGATTCTGATAATGAAATGTCTTTCGATAAACTACACGAAGAATTTTTAGAGATGCATGCTCACTGTAAAAGACTATCTGAAGAAAAGAAGAAACTAATTGAAGAAAATGACAAGTTGAAAATGTCCAACTTGGAATTTTCCGATCAATTAGAATATTTTAAAACAAGCGTCTACTAATACGCTTGATTCTTTAGAGATTAAAATTGAATCATATAGTAAAAATGAACAAACATTAAAAATTGAAAATAGCATGCTAAAAGCTAAAGTAGATAGTTGTGAAAATGAGATAGCACAACTTAAATCTTCTAAACTAGACTTATAAAAATGTAGAACAATTAAGTCTGGAACCAACATGCTAGACACACTTATATCATCACAAAATTCTGGAAACGATAAAACTGGATTAGGATATAAAGAAGAAAATGTCAAAGTAGATAAAAATACTAAGTTTGTTTCATCAAGTACTAAACATCCTTATAAGGCAACTAATTAAATTCAACTTTACCTACTTCTTCCTTAATTCCTAAAGTAAAAAATACAACATGCACCCCAAAAGCAACTAGGCAAAAACTTTGCATCTAGAACATATAAAATTATGCCTATATGTATACAAATGTGTCTAGACAAAATAAACCGCAACCAACTTATTATAATGCATATAGACATAATCATAGGAAAATATCTTATTTTCCATATAGGAATACATATGATCATACATACATATCACCGTATAAGAAACAAAATCATATGCCTTACACTCACTATCAAAGTCGACCAAAACATAATGCATATAAACTAAGATATAACATGTACGACAATATATCTTCTTTTAAATGGAATGGTCAAGTACATATTAATCTGTTGTATTCAATTGATAATACCAATATGTGCCAAGAAAGTACATCCAAGTTTGGATACCCAAGGATATATAAACAAGGATGGAGCCCCTAACATTCAAGGACTCAAGTAAAGGTTACCTAAAACTTTGTCTCTATTGTAGGAAAATCATAAGGAAACAAAATGAGACAAAGTCAAAGAATCTAAAACCAAGTGGTTTTTAGATAGCGGGTGTTCAAGATGCATGAGAGGCCGGCCCCATACTATTTCACCGAGCTGGAATAAATCGAGAATGGAGGAAAGGTGACATTCGGTGACAACAACAAAGGAAAGGTTGTTGGAGAAGAGACAATTGGGGATCCTAACACAGTTCAAGTACGAAAATGTGTCGTTAGTAAGTAATCTTTCATACAATTTACTTAATATTTTGCAACTTATTGATTGTGGATACAATGTTTCATTTCTTCCTACTTCTTGTGATATAATAAATGATAAGAGAGAAATTGTATTAAAAGGAAATATGGATGGTAACATTTAAACCATTTCCTTAGATAACATGTTAAATGCTAAGATTAAGTGTTTAATATCACGTGACTTAGATGTGAACTTATGGCATAGACGACTAGGCCATATAGGGATTTCAACTATTGAAAAGTTATCTAAGAAGAACCTAATTACAGGCAAGCCTAAGTTAGACTTAGATAAATTTCAAATGTGTGAAACATGTGTTAAAGGAAAACATATTAAAGAACGTTAAAACCAAAACATGAAGTGAGTACTAGTCAAGTACTAGAATTGCTTCACTTAGACGTATTTGGTCTGAGTAGGATAAGAAGTCTAGGTGGACACTACTATGTGTGTGTCATAGTAGATGATTACTCACGATACACATGGACATTGTTCTTAACACACAAAGACGATGCTCCATTGGCAATCGAAAATCTTATTAAGCAAATTGAAAATCTATACAAGGAAAATTCAAAAGAATTAGGAGTGATAGAGGTGAAGAATTTAAAAACAAAGATATAATTAGTTTGTGAATTACATGGAATAAAACATGAATTCTCTCCCCTAGATCACCACAACTCAATGGAGTTGTTGAACACAAGAATAGAATAATACAAGAAATAGCTACGACAATGTTGTGTGAAAAAAGTACCTAGATCTTTATGGGCTGAAGCTGTTAGTTGTGCATGTTATATAATAAATATGCTTTCTATTAGAAAGAAGTTAAACAAAACACCTTATGAGTTATTAAATAATAGACAACCTAAGGTAGATTATCTTAGAGTTTTTGGATGTAAGTGTTTGTGTTGAACATTAAAGATAATTTAGAGAAAGTTGAACAAAAGTCTATTGAATGTATCTTTGTTGGCTATTCAACTAACTCAAGAGCATATAGGTGTTATAATCCTACATCTAGAAAGATAATTGAATCCATACATGTGAAATTCAATGAGAATGCATGTTTTGAAGTAAGTGATAAAAAGAAACAAGAGGATAATGTTGAAACTATGTTTCATGATGATGATGTATCACTTGAGCCTGTACATGATCACATAGAACCATTCCCTTTGAACAAGACATGCATGAACCTTTAGGTGTAGTAAATGAAGAAATTTGCAATTGAAAGATAATCCATCTAATTTACAAGATGTTCCAATTGTATATGATAATGTTTTCACTAATGAAACATTTGAATAAGATGAAGGTGAACCTAGTCAACCTAGAAATTGATGGCTTATAAAAGATAAACATAAACACCCTAATGAGTTAATCATTGGTAATCCAAGTGATGGGGTTAGAAAATCGTAGAAACATAAGTCAAACTGAAGGGGCATAGATTAATATCACACTTAGAACCTAATAATGTTAAGGAACCTTAGGTGATATATCATGGAATGATGCCATGCACGAAGAGTTAAAACCAATTTACCCGAAATAGCGTATGAGATTTAGGTACCTAAACCCGAACATAAATCTATAATAGGTACAAAATAGATATTTAGGAACAAAATGGATGAAAAAGGTAAACATTACAAGAAATAAGGGTAGGCTACTTGCACAAGGTTATAATCAACAAGAAGGAATTGATTATAAAGAAACCTTTGCACCCATTGCATGACTAGAAGCAATTAGGTTGTTGCTTGCTATTGCAAGTCTAAGCGATATTAAACTCTTCCAAATGGATGCCGAGAGTGAATTCTTAAATGAATACATCCAAGAAGAGGTCTTTGTCAAACAACCCCCTGGATTCGAAGATCCAAGAATCCTAACCATGTATACAAACTTAAGAAAGCGTTATATGGTTTGAAAAAAGCCCCAAGAGCTTGGTACAATTGATTTGCAAACTTTCTTATTGCAAATAATTATCAAAGGGGACCATAGACAACACATATTCCTAAGAAGAAAAGATATGACCTATTAATTGTTCAAATCTATATAGATGACATCATCTTCGGTTCAACCAATCCTACCCTAGTAAAGGGATTTCGAAGAATGTATGAAGTCAAAATTTGTAATTTCAATGGTAGGAGAATTGAACTACTTCTTAGGGCTACAAATCAAACAAAACCCCCAAGGAATCCACATTAGCCAACTTAGTATGTCACTGATATAATTAAGAAGTTTGGATTTGAAGAGTTGAAACCAACTCCAACCCCTATGGGTGTTAGTACTATGGATTGAAATCTCTGCACAAACACCACTAGAGATAGTGCTTAGCGAAAATCACACTATTTTAAAACCTTTTTCAGAGCCCCTCAGTTCTGAAATCTGAAACTCAGAAAACAGAAGCTGTTTTTCAAAATATTTTTCCGACTTTAAAAAAACTTTCAAAAATTATGAACTTTCCAAAAACACAATTCAAGATGTTTTCTAACTCCTGTAAAAATTTCAAGTTAAAATAGAATTTTTAAGACCTTCAACTAGTCAAAAACATTTTGTCTACATAGGATTCCAGAACAGAGTTCAGAAATTGGCTCAAATTCAAAAACATTTTTCCGTCAATCGCTAAGTCCTAAACCTTTGAAACATTAAAAAAATAACCTTTAAGATATGTATAATAAGGGATAAAAACAGTTTGGGAAAATTCCCTTGGGAAGTTAGTCAACCAAGTCACTTTTCTCAACTTCTGCTAATCTGAAAAATAGATTGTAGTAGTTGCAGAACTTTGGACTTTGGATCAATCTAAACTTATCCAAATTGAGTCAAATTGGTTTCAAATAAAAGCTTAGAGACTAAAGTATGTCTCTATAAAATTTTAGCAATTTTAAAAACTGTCTACTATTTTTTCCAGAATTTATAAAACGTATTAACAAAAGAAAGCATAGAAAATTGAAAGTGTAAAGTACTGAAAGTAAAGAACACCAAAAATTTTATACTGGTTCGGCCAAATGTGCCTACGTCCAGTCTTCAAGGAATTTTCCTCGATATTCACTATCACCAGTGTTACAGAGTTACACCTTAGCTCGATCCTTGGGCTTCACACCAACCGTATTCAAGCTATTCACAACACCTTTACAAAATTTCAACGTTATCACACCTCATACTCCTTTTCACCTTTTGATAGAGCCTTATAAACATGGCTTATCAATTACAACAATTCCAGCATGAAAAGTTGTATCTAAGCAGCAGTACCATGCTTTAACTATTTCACCACAAGATGCACAATAAGATAGAGAAGAAGAAGAAGATGAAGATAGCAAGAGAGGTGTGTCTTCAACTCTTTACTTCAACCTCTATTTATAGTGGGAGGCATCCATTATTGATAAGATTGCCATTTGTCACCTTCAATGTTATTAAACACACGTGTTTTCACACCATTGGTTCTTGTTTTCAAGACTTTGCACACTTGGCACATTCAAGCAATGTGATTTATCTATCTATGTCACCAACTTTTTCAGCATTATATGACTTGGAATTTTCATATTCAAAGGAAGATTAATGATGAGTAAATATCTCAAAAATTACCAAGTTTGTTCCACCATATTAGCACATATGGGAGAAGAATTTTCAGCAAAAATTTAAACTACATTGTACCCTAGAAATCATCCATATGGCCATATGTGTGCCATGTTGACAACTTTTTGCCACCAAGTATAATCCTTGAGTTTTGATTGGTTCTAGCATAATTTCCTTGTACACTTGTCATCACATAAGATAGTCATCTTGTACACATGTAAATGCATCATTTTGATGAGAAAATAAGAGTTAATCTCATCCCTTGAATTCAAAATGAATGGCTAGATTTAAGTAGAAAATTGTCATACCCCGTATTTCTCTACGTCTGCCGTTAAATATATTATAGGAACTTCAAATATAGATTAATTAATTATACATATATCAATGAGACTTAGCTAACTAAATTATAAAGGGAAATTAACCAAAAAGCTGAAATTAGGAAAAATTAAGCTAAAATACCCAAAATGCCCCTCCCCACTTAAATGATGAGGGAGTTACAAAACTTAGTATAACTCCCCTTAGTCTATTGTGGCAATGGTTAGAACAAAGAGAAGGGAGAGGGAGAAAACCGCCTGGGAGGAGAAAGGAGAAGAAGAAGAAGAAGAAAAGGAGAAGAAGAAGAGGGTCAATCTAGGTTCAATTCTTATCGAAATTCCGCAATACACTCATAAGCTTATCTAGGTTTCAAGGCAAGTAATCTTTCTATACGCTTTACGTAAATTTTTGATACCATAGGCCCTATGTTCTTATAAAGAGAAAACTTGGATCACACATTAGTAGCTTTGGTTTGTTTATGTTAAATGCCTTACTATATACAATTGTTGTTGTTGATGGTGTAAAGTCATGTTCTTTGGGCCAATATCTGAAAATGGTTATGTTGTGATCTTTATTGTTAAATATACCCATTAAGAGTGTTATACGTAATGTGTTCATCGTCTTGGTATAGGTTCTTAAGTTTGGTAATTACACCCTAGATGAATTAAGGTGAATGGAGAAAGGTTGAAGGTGTAGAAGGTGTCTTGCTGTAAATTGGGGGCTGGTTAGAAGATTGATGATTCATTTAGAGATATGAATAATAGAAGGCTTAAGGTTGATGCAAAAACTGAAAGATGTTTGGATTAAACTCATGTTAGTTGTGTGTTAAGCATGATGAATCTAGATGCTAAGAGGGATCTTGAAGTGTGAACATGAAAGGGTTGAAGAAGGAAGGTGATGGGAGGAAGTTACTGCAGAAAATTGCAGTTCTGGAACCGTCAGAACACTTCGAACACCTACTTTAGGCGCTTCAAGTCACATTAGGCGCCTAAAGTAGGCGTTTAATGTGTCCCAGTGCATCTCCGTACACTTCGAACACCTACATTAGACGCTTCATGTCACATAAGGCGCTTCATGTAGCCGTTCGATGTGTCACAACACATTCTAGAACACTTCGAACACCTCCATAGGCGCTTCATGTCCACATAAGGCGCTTCATGTAGGCATTCGATGTATACAGCACATTCCCGAACACTTCGAACGCCTAGTATAGGCGCCTCATGTCAACTTCAGGCGCCTCAAGTAGCGTTTCAAGTGTACTGGGAGTCTTTTTGACCCATTAAGCACCCTATGTATGTGTAACAACTATATTTTTTCTTCCTTTGATCATCAAATGCAAGGGTATTTGAGGTGTACTTGAGGAATAGATGTTAAGTTTGACTAAGTAAGAATAAGATTGAATCCCTAGTGAATTGATGAAACGAACGGACTTAGAAAGGTACAAGCATGGAGTGTTTGAGGTACAAGATCATGTACTTGATATGTAAGATGTGTGTGTATGTTACATGTTTGATATGGAATTGCATAAGCATCCTGCATCATGATATGAACACTTTGCATTTGACATGAGATTTGCTTTGCGAAAGAACATGTGTTTACAACAGAAGATTAAAGTTTCCGAAAAGCAAACTATGGCTCCTGGTTGATCGTAGGGTATAAAAGTCACGCCTGCGAAAACAGGGCATAAAAGCGTGACCTGTGAATCAACATCAGGGTATAAAGTATTTTATGGGGCCGTGAACCTATCAGCACGGATATATGACATATGTAATAGGGCCGTGGACCTATCAGCACGGATATATGATATATGTAATGGGACCGTGGACCTTTCATCAGGGGTATAAAGTTATATGTTATAGGACCGTGGACCTTTCAGCACGGGTATAAAGTTCTGTTTGTTGTGGAGTAATCATCCACATGGTATAAAGTTCTGCTACGCGAAGAATATGAAAAGTTTTGTGAAATGACACGCATATCATGTTTACGAAAGAAGTCATATGCATGGTTTCTATGTATGGTTTAAAGAAGTACATGCATCATGATACACGAAGCATATGATTTGACATGCAAGGAACGTGACTAGCTTATGTTCTGTTTATGTGGTATGTTATTTTAGTTACATGTTTGTTCTCGTATCCGCGTATCATTTATGTGATTTATCTATTTTGAAGAATTGTTATAAAGCTGCTATTTACTAACCCGAGCACCTTATTTTGGGCAATGACTTATACAACTGGTGACTCGTCGTGTGTGATCTTGTAAGGTGTATAGACAGGTTACTTGCTGGCGATATTTTTGCTAAGAACAGATACTCTATTTCCTTTTCAGGTAAGCCAAAATACGAAATGATATTTGTCGAAGACGATGGCGAGTGGGCTCAATGGGATGATGGTCATGGAAGTAGATAGATGTGATTACTCTCTTTAAGTTGGAAAACTCGATGTTTATTATGGAGGATATGTTAGACAGTTGATCAAACACCTTTTATTTTCGCTGTTTTTTTCTGGTTACATTAATACTGGTGAAGTTTTAAATTTTATGACGTTTCCGCTGATTTATCTTACGTCATGAATGATGTACGCTTGATCTGCTTTGACGCTTCGTAGTCCTCGTAGTAGACTACGGCGGGTGCACTGGTTTCGATGGCAGTATCAGGTCGGGGCGCTGCAGGTGGTATCAGAGACTAGGCTTCAGATCTATCTCGAAAACTTAGGTTCATGATCTTTTAGACATTTAAGGTATGATTCTCCCTTAAGGTTGATCCTTAGTTATAAGTACTGATTTCTCTAGAGTTTAAGTATCACCTGGCTTGGGTGTGCGAGCGCGTTTATCATCTAATTTCGTATTAATAGTTTTATTACGTACCCCATCCGTCCTTACGCATTTAAGCTTTCAGTAACATCATGTATCTACTGAATGCTAATGAAACGTTAACCTTTCAGAGAAAAATGTCTCCAAGAAGAGATAACATAGGAAACTCTGGCAATGGACAGTAGAACCAGCCAGCACAAGTGGTTTTACCCTAGGTGCTCATTGATGCACTAACGGTGATCACACAAGAGTTCGCTCAGCAGCAGCAGCCTCCGCCTCCTCCACCACTGCAGCATAATATCTGGTTCTTCTATGGAGAGATGAGGAAGATGAGAGTTCTGGAGTTCGGAGGATGTACCGACCCTGAGGAGGCTCAGCATTGGTTGGCTGAGGTAGAAAAGTGTTTCAGGCTGGTGCAAGTGCCTGAGGAGATCAAGGTAGATGTGGCCACACCTCTTCTGAGTGGCAAGGCGGGAGAATGGTGGGCCAGTTTGGTATTGAAGATGACCTCGCCGATCTTTAGGGCTCAATTCTGTGATGTCTTTCTGAAGTACTACTGCCAGAGATGGCAATACTGGACAAGATTAGGGCATTCGACCGACTTGAGCAGGGTCGGATGACCGTATCAGAATACGCTGATCATTTTCACGCCTTGGGAAAGTTTGCTCCTGCAATTATGTCAGATAACCACCTTAAGATGACGAAGTTCGAGAGAGGTTTGGACTCGAGGATACAGTCGGCAATAGTAAATGCGGAGATGAAAACTTATGAGGATATGCTAGATGCGTGTTTCTGCGTCGAGAGTGATTTTCGCCAAGTAGCGGCAAGAGAAGCTAGTGCAGGATCGTCTACGGGCAAAAGGCCAAGAGAAGATGTGAGAGCTGGTGGTAGACCCGGACGTTGGGTCAAGATTCCGAAAAGAGGCCCAGTTGGAAATTTTCACAGATTCCCACCCTAGAATCCAATAGTTCAGCAGGCTATGGGGGTTTGCCCACACTGCAACAAGAATCACGTCGGAGAGTGTAGAAAGATGGCTGGAGCATGCTTCTGATGCGGTCAAGTGGGTCATATGATTAGGGACTGTCGAGAGATGAAAAAAATACTCCGGGAGAAGCAGCTCAGCAGCAGAGAGCAAAGCCACGAGCAAATGCCCGTGTACATCTCATGACAGACACTGATGTAGGAGGCTACCGATATAGTAGCAGGTACCATTTAAATTAAGTAAATTAAGTTTAA